>OX101783.1:53404843-53525766 GCA_944452715.1 Ophion slaviceki
TGTCACTAGGAGAAGGGGGAAATTCAATTAACTCCGCGATTTCGTTCCGGGGATCCTTTCCCATCTGCAGTTCGTACGGGGTATACCCGGTACTTGAATGGACTGTAAGATTTAATAACTTTTCGACTCTAGTCACCCACCTGGACCATCCCGCATGGCTGCTGGCACAATATACACGAAAAAACCAGCCCAACTCTCTCATCACCCTTTCCGTCGGATTGCTCTGTGGATGGCGAACTGAGCAGAATCTGGCACGAATACCATATTTTTGCAAAACCGTGACCCATTTATCGGCCGTAAACTGCGTACCATTGTCCGCCAAGATACTCCAGCCATTTCAAGGAAGTAACGTTTTTCTAATTTAAGCAGAGCCATCGCTGTGGTCGCCTTTTTTAACGGATAAAGCTGAATATATTTCGAGAAAGCGTCGAGAACGACAAACAAGTACTGTAATCCTTCGGCCGAACGGGGAAGTGGCCCATACAAATCCACCGTGACTAGAACCCCTGGTTTTTCGACTTTTACTAACTGAAATTCCCCCTCCAACGGATAATTCACCGGTTTCACCCGCTGGCAGATATCACACGTCTTAACTAAAACTTTAACATCGCGTCGCATCTTTTTCCAAATGAAATTTTTACGGAAGAAAGCTAACGTCTTCGTCACCCCTGGATGCCCCAAGTCGTCATGTACGTATCTAACGACCTCCATGGCCAAACCTGGAGGCAACACTGCGACCCACTGCCTACTGCTGAAAATACTTTGGAAAAGGACCTGATTCTTAATCTGATAGAGCTCCATGGAACCGCCGTCGGCCGCTTGCTTTCGTAAGGCCGCAAGAGTCTTCTCGCTTTCCTGCAAGTTAGCTAAATTGCTTATGTCTCTCAATATAGCTATCGACCGCGGTGAATACGGTATTCCCATAAAGAAACTCTTCACCTCTTTGGCGTCGACACTCGGAAGGCCCTCTGATCCCTTTGCTGTCATCGATGGAATAACGAACTTTGGAGCCACTTCTTCCTCAAAACATCCTCTTGGATTACGGCTAAAGAACTCTGGGACTATGTCATCTTTACCGGCGCAATAGCGAATTTCAAAGGAATATTGCTGTAACGCGAGACACCACCTTTTTAAACGGGGCGTATGGAACTGACTTGTATTTAGAAACGTCAGTCCTTGATGATCAGGAATAATTTCGAATTTTTGACCTAATAAATATCTTCGACATTTTTCAATTAAATAAACGATAGCAAGAAGCTCCTTTTCGGTGGTTCCGTAGTTTTTTTCCGCCGAAATCAAGCACCGACTCACCAAGCAAATGATGTACTGGTATTGGTTTTCATCTGTTTGATATAATATTCCGCAAATCCCCTTGTCCGACGCGTCTTTTTGTAATTTAAGGCACAACACCACTGTGACCCCCTGTTTTTTTGCCATTTTTCAAGAATTTTTTTTTGTGGGAAAAAAAAGAGATATTCGAAAAAAATTTTTTTTGTTTTATTCGTTGTTTATTGAAGATACATAAAAAAAATTTCAAATTTTTCACGCCCCATGGTGACGTTGGGGAAGCTCCCGCGTCAGGTACTGTTGCCTCTGCATTGGTTCGCGGCACGCAGCCGAACTCTCTTCAAAGTCGATCTGAAAAAAAATACCGAGTGTTTTCGTTAATAATATGATATTTTGAAGAGAAGTACACAGGGATTTGAAAAAATATTGATTTTTAAAAAATAGGCACGCTTTTGAAATTAAAGGACGATTTTCGAGCAAAATTTCTCGTCGAAAATAAGCTATAACTTTTTTATTATTGAGATATCGAAAAAATCCTATGTACTTCTTTAGATAATCTAGTTTTATTGATGCAGTCCAGATTTGAAGTCGATCGGATAAAAATTGCTCGAGTTCTGCTGCGTGCCGCACTCAAAAAAGTGGTTTTGAGAAAAACGCGTTAAAAGTTTTAGGTTTGTTAATTTATGCGATAAATTGGAAAAAAAAATGTTTACCTTCAATCAGCGATGCCGGCACCATATAGCTGGCCTTCAGGAAGCAAATCATTGTCCCTAGCATCTTTTCTCGAACTTGTAGAGGCTCTTCTTGCCTCTTTTGCAGCGTCTGTGAGCGAGCGCTCCCCCAGCTCGATCCGCGCTGCGTCGGTTACAACGCAAAAATTGAAACAATTTGGGCCGATAGTTATCCCCAACGTCTCCAAAACTTTCATGAGGCTTCTCAGGCCATCATTGAATAATAATACCGCGATATCAGCTGCAATATCGACGATTTTTTTGCTCCCGGACTGACACTTGGGGGCTATTGCCCAAACTGATTTGTTGCAGCTTTCGTTGTTGTTTTGCGTGAAGCCGCCCAAACAACGCTGCAGCAAATCGTCTCTGCTCAAATTTATATATCCCAGTATACCTGCCGACCCTGAGGCGCGAAGCTGCGCGGGACCCCAAGCGTCACGGAGCGCTGCACCGCTCCACAAAATATTCAATATCTCCGAAAATAATTATTTTTTCGACCTGGGTCCAACGGTATCTTAATCTTAAATGTATTTTAGATTTTTCTAGATGGTTTTCAAAAAATCGATTTTTTGAAGCCGTCACAGTGGTGTTGTCCCTTAAGGCAGGATTCTACTTTGAAACCATGAAAAAAACGCTATTTTCGTGAATTTTTTCTGAGAATACTATTAAAGATATCGATATGGGGTTTAAACTGTTCAATAAATACACTCTTTAAGTACATACATTTTTTTTTTAATCTATTTTATTCATTTTTTGTACACGTAAAATATGTTTAAAGCCAACGCCTCGAAAAGCAGGTACCGTTGCCGTGGTCGTGAAATCTTCCCGACGGATGGTCTGAAACAAAAAAATCAAATAGTTTCATGTTCAGTATGTCTTCAGGAACCGACCTAACTAGAATATTTTATATACGTGCAAAATTAACAAAATGGCGGCTAAAATACGAAAAAAATGCGTTTTTTTTGGGTCTTTTTTTGCAATAAAAAATAGTTCTAATCAAAATTTTAAGTTGATTGTAGTTAGGTCGGTTGGTACACACATATAGAATATGTGTTCCAAATTTCATAAGGATCGGTTCAGTACTTTTTGAGTTATCACGACCACGGTACTTGAAAATGTCGTTTCGAGAAAAACGCGTTTAAAGTTTTGATGAGTCACAATAGCGCGCTCAGGTAGGTGCGTTCGAAAGGCGAAAAAGGATAGTTAGACTGCTTGGAACTTTATAAAATTTTGACCGAACATTCTTGAACATATTTACTTTCGAAAAATGTAAAAAAAAAATTTTTTTTTCAAAGTTTCAAAGTAGAATCCTGCCTTAAACGTTAAATCCGGGTGAAAATGATGGAGCAGAATAGCATTAGCAAAGTTTTCATTCAGTTTCTCAAAAGCCTGACCATGTTCCGCGTTCCACCTCCATGCTTCTTTAGCCTTGAGTAATTCCCTAAAGGGCTCTATGAAGTTAGCATGTTTTAGGCTAAACTGTCGGTAATACGTGCAAATTCCTATAAACTGCTGGAGCTGTTTGCGACTTTTTGGTTCGGCAAAGTTTCGGATGGTCGCCAACTTATTCGGATCGGGACGAATTCCCTCGACGGTCGGGACAAATCTTAGAAACTGAACCGACGAATGGCAGAACACCGACTTATCCAAGCGAAGAGTAAAGTTATTCTTTTCGAGCACCGTAAAGACCCGCTCGAGATGATCCATGTGCTCCATCCATGAAGGCGATGCAATCAGCAAGTCGTCGATGTACAAAGTTAAGAAGGAATCAAATTCTCTACCAAAGATGTGACTGAGCGCTCTGATGAATCCATTCCCTGCAGTCTTAAGACCAAACGGAATGCGGCAAAAATGGTAGAGCGTCGTCCCATACAAAAAAGCCGTACATGGGCGAGACGCCTCATGTAAAGAGATCTGCCAGTACCCATTGGCAAGATCCGATTTCGCCATTAGTCGAATACCATGGTATTTTTGCATTATTTCATCTATTAATGGCGGAGATTCTTGATCGGACTCAATTACGTCATTTAAAAAGCGTGCATCGAGGCAAATGCGTAATCGACCGTTCGACTTCCGCACGATTCTGAGGGGATTGCAGTAAGCGCTAGTGGATCTTTCAATGATTCCTTGGTGCAACATCGCCTCCAGCTCCTGTTGAACAGCTTCTCGATACGCGAGCGGAACCGGATACGACTTTCGAACCACTACATTGGCTTTAGCTAATCTTATTCTATGCTCATAGTTCCCCGCCGGACCAGGCTTAAAGGAGAACAATCCTTGGTGTCGGGCTATCGCCGCACACAGCGTCTCTCTTTGTGGAACTTCAGCTACCATTTGTAGGACATCCGTATAAAATTTCTGATCTTCGCCTTTTTCGTATAACAGACCGATATGTGCCGAGCCATCCGGTCCTTTATCCCCCTAACCATCCATTTTAACCTCATCCTCTATCTGAATATCATCCTTCTCCTCTCCACACTCTAAATCCTCTAAACTCGATGTCATGGCCTTTCCTGATTCGGCACTGCCCAACTTCGTGATAGGATCCGGCACTCGAACACTCTCTGCCTTTTGAAATTCCACAACCACGTGATTCGACCCCACCTCCTGCTAATCTCGTGACTCTCTACCGAAAACTCCTTCAGTCATCTCTTTCCGAAAATTAGGTGATGAGATTTTGCTCGATTCGGCTGGCTGGAGACGTACACCGATTACCTGAATGACTGTGACATCGTCAACGGTGGATGTTTGTATGCGTTCAGTATTTGGCATATCGAAGAAGACACTATCCCGAGAAATGATTACTCCATTGATCTACAGACTCCCTACCTCATAATCAACGACGGCTCTGTTTTGGATGAGTCAATCGTTCCCTAGAATGGCTCCGGTCGACAAATACGGCACCACGAGAAGTCGAGACGTTATTTTCATTGATTCGATCGTTAATTGGATTTGAATTTGTTTCAACACCTTTATCGCCTTCTTTCCCACAGCGGTCGTTACAACCAGGTTGGTGACTGGCAATTCGTCGATGGCAAAATACTTTTTTAGATAGCTATAAAATTCCTCCGAAACGCACGTAACCTGGCTACCCGTTTCAATAAGAACCGATATAGGAACCCCGACAACAGAGATAAGTAATCGCGGACATTTCCGTATTTCTAATTGCTCATGACTCTCCGACTCTCCGACGACATCCGACACGATGTTCTCAAAAGCTTCATTTGTCTGGTGCGACGTGTGCGAACCACCATCTGTCACACCATCTATTCGTTTAAATGAGATGTAGACGGCTGCGGTTCTACCGGGCTCCGAGCGATCGGAGGGGGGGGGGGGGTGGGGGTGGGGGTGGAATGTCTACCCTAATTGTGGAGTTCTTTTCCAGATCCGGCATTGTTCCAACCACTCGGACGCTAGTGCTCACGGGGTTACTCCCAATGGCTGGTACGGCCAGAGGATTCGAGCGATAGTGTGTCGGTTGTGACATCCCCCTTCTTCCATAACCCTGATATGGGGGCATTCCCGAAGCATAATGGTTCCGATAATTATTCTGATCTCGATTGTTTGTGGATCTGTTGTTGTCTCCCACCTGATTTGGCACTGTGTTCCCTGTCACATTTCCCCTTCGATATCTGTCTCTGTCCTCATTGGCCATATCCAGCAAGGACAGCGCATGCAACACCGCGTTAGTATCGGCTAAATCCGTACTGATCATCGCCTCACGAACTTTAATCGGCATCCCGAGTATAATGGTATAATTCACTTCATAAGATTCTAACGGTGGCGCTAAATAACGCGCAGCTGCGACTTGCTTTAAAAAAATGGCTTTGCAACGATCCCGCTTGCGGAGTGTACTTCAGGGTAGACCGTTGATATTTGAAATGTACTTTAATAGGAATTGACTAAAATTCTTCAAGGAAATTTCGTTTAAATGACTCAAAATCCAGACAAGCGTTTCTTTTTGCCTCAAACCAAATGTTGGCCCTACCGTCCAACGCGTTTTCCACGACCAACATTTTCATTTCACGCTCGATTTTTCGCACGACAAAATACCGTTTCAATTTCTCTAGGAACTCTTGCGGATGATGGACCGACTCATCGTTAAATTTCGGGGAGGGTATATCAATTTTAATCGACTAAAATGCGCGTAAGAGCCCATTCAACATACCTTGCTCGCCTATCGGCGCTGGCGTGATCATTCCCAACGTCGCTCCTCTATTGCGCGTTCTTGTCGTTTGGAATTGGCTCTCAACCGTCGGAGTTCCTCGGCAAACAAATTTCCATCCGCTATTTCTTTGCGTAAAGTCTCTATCTCGGTTCTCTCCGTCTGTAGACGCAGCCTTTCTTCTCGCATATGTTTCCTCTCCTCGGCAGCACCTATTACATCATTAATGTTGGTTCTGATTTTATTTGAGATCATTTGGGGTTGTATGCGCTTCGCTTTAACTGTTGACGGGTCCGGCGAAGGATAACTCGGCGAGTTCCCTTTCTCCGGAGTCCGCGGCGGCGTCCTGTGCATGGCTGTCGTTGGACTTTTGATACTACGCACTGTCTCGACGATAAGACAAATCCCCCTCACTCTCTAACCCCACAAGGCACAAACTTCTACCAATTAATCAATTCCCTTTTTATCTCCGGGGCTCTGACTTTTAAAAAATCTTGCGACTTTTCAAAAACGTTGGGCGCTATTTGTAATAAATTCTTACGGTTTTATTTACATTTATTCATTTGCCTAGGGCTTTATTTTGTTCTTCCCCACAGGACCCTTCTCACGACAAAATTCGCTAATAATTTAAGGCTACGTTTACAAATTTCCGCCACGTCGGATGGCCTCTCCTCCCGCGCTTTACAGAAAGTTCACATAAATATCACAAGAAATTGGCGTTTTCCGGCACGCTGACCACGAGGTATATTTCATAAAAATATTCGACAAGGCATTGAGGTTTTCCGGCACGCTAACCACGAGATACATTTCATATTATATTTCGACGACGGGAAGCCAACGGGGAATTTCCCCCGTCATCCCTTCTCCACACTCCACTTCACAACGAACAATTTTCTGTCACAATTTGGCTCGCGCCCGCGTTCTTGCCCCCGGCTGATGGGCTATCGATTTTACACGTTTTAGAGTACTTACAGTCTTTATTCGCTAGTCTTTCGCATTTTCTCACTTCGATGCTCGTGCATTCGCGCTCTTGGACCGTCGTCGTTCGACGTCGGGACGCGCTCAAGATGGCGGACTCGGTAGACTCGGCAGACTCGCCGGGTGCCCCCTTGCTGGTCGATGGATGTCGCATCGCCCACGATGGATCGGGCGTTGGATTGGCGTCGGCCGTGTGTCCGATGAATCTTTTTCCGTCCACGAACGTTTTTCGCTGGGATGCTCGCGTAGATGAGGTGATTAATTGTCAATTGGTCATTGACCGACAAATTTGAGCTACTCATTGTTGGTTTTTGTGATACTCTGTCGCTATTTTGCAAAAAGTTCTCTGAGCGAAAAGGCAAAGGATAAAATACTCTCACTACTTTGGCCAAAAAAACTCTCAGTGATGTAAATATAGAAAACACGCACGATGCTTCGTATGACACGTATCTATTACAGCAAGTAATTCGTTGCCCCTTCTCAGTGGATGAACTTGCGAGAGATTGTGAAAGTTTTGGCGACTTTTTAGAACTTCCGAAAAAAAAAAAAATATTGCGAATATGATGCAAACTTTGGAACGTTGATTAATACTAGTAAATACTTTTCATCGGAGTGAGAAAGAAGATATTGAATTACTCGAGCAAAGGAAGGACGAAAAACCCCAACTTATTAAAACAAAATAATGTTATTAAATATTCTATTTTTTTTTAACCCCCGTTATGAATCGTGATTCGGATTAAAGTTGAATATTAATATCATTTGTTGTATTATAAACAAGATATATTTATTATAATTCTAACTTGACAAAGAATGTATATTTCCAAAGAAAATGAAACAGAATGAAACAGATGGGCCAGTGTTTTCCATATCATTTGTACCGAATGTTATTGACTTAAATTTGAACCTTATTATCTTGAACAAATTATATACAACATCATATTAATAAAAAAAAAGAAAAAGCTAAGGTTTGTGTGTGTGTGTGAGCAAGAGAGAGATAGAGACGGGGCAGGCATCGCTTCCAGGCAATCTGTAAGCCGCACTGTATATAGGTATACGAGAGCGCGTTGGTCGATGCGCCGTTGCCGCGCTTGTAGCTATGTCCACCAGAAGAGAGAGACAAACTGCGTTTATTAATTTTCTTTTGCACATTGCAGATAATCGGTACGGTGAAATTGCTACAAATTTTGCGGGAGTGATAGTGAGAGTTGATTCACATACTTGTGTTAGGTTGATCAAAACGTGACTTTTTTACCGGTAATTTTTCAATGTTTTTTGCGATTTTTTACCCTTTCCCATAAGATCCAATGTAAAAAACTAATTTAATTTTCTCAGAAACAGTACGGCCGAACCCGTTGAAATTTTCCGAGCAAACATTTTAGTCAAATTCAAACGTATCTACCAATTTACATCCGAATCCCTCTTTTTTGACATGTGGTAGCGTTCTATCTTAATGTCCCGCCGTAACCGATCAAAGGTCGTCGCTCACTTATCAACCCGGCACTCGACCAGCACCGCCTCGCCTCGAGCGGTTGTCATTCCTTAGATGGGTTTTCCATACATATGCACTGACTTGTCAACTCTTGCGAGCGAGGCAATCGGGTGATGTTACGGAGTTGACAAGTGAGTGCATATGTATGGAAAGTCCATATGAGAAATGACAACCGCTCGAGGCGAGGCGGTGCTGGTCGGGTGCTGGATTGATAAGTCAGCGACCACCTTAAGGGTATTCTAACCTAGTTAAATAAAAGGGTATTCAGGGTGGGACTGATCTTTCGGAAGAGGCGCTTAATACAATTATGATAGAACTGCACTTGCAGGTAAGTTCGCTTAATCATTTAATTGCATTGTGTGCCTCTTTCCTCAAGATCAATTTAGTTCAGTCGGAATGTACAGAAATTCGACCGGCTTCTATTCTCGGAGGCCAGTACGTTGCCAATTTTTCTGTAGGTTCTTTGGGTTAACAGGAATGTACTCTAAAGTTTCGAGAAAAAAAATATGTTTTGCGAGGACCAGAGATTATTAAAAAATTTAAAAACTCGGTTTTTTAATATCTTTTTTGGAATGGGTTTTATCGGAAAATGCTTCGCACAAAAGTTGTGCGGAATGATGTTACCTATAAAATAAGTCCTATACAAAAAATCACGTAGGATTGTTAATTTAACGGCAAATCATCGGTGAAGGAAATTTCTTTTTTTTCTTTTGCATGTACTTCGTTTATTAAAGAACTTAGTGTTCTGAAACTCAATCAGCATCTAGAATAATCTATCCCCAAAATATATCTTTACGTTTTATTGCGCTAGGTCATATAGTTAACGAGTAATTACCGATTTACGTAAATTCGACAGCTCTTTATAGCAAGTGATCCAGAAGGGCCACATGCGGAAAGAAATTTACGTGATGGTCATTAGCGTGTACATTCAAGAACCAATGCGAAAAAGTGATTTTTTACGGAGATTTGAATTTTTTTTATTATAAACAAATTCAATTATGTACTTAAATTTTGAGGCTGCTCGCAATATCCTTTCAGATTCTTGTAGGTCTCTGTGAGGCGTGCAATTTCCAAAAAAAGTAATTCGATACCTTCATTACAAGGGAAGATATAGTCATTTTTACTTTCCTTCATTTTATTATTGTTGTTAACAACATTTTCGCGTTTTTCAAGTGCGTAAGTATTGCTAATACCTTTAGACATAATATGCAATATGAAAAAATCCCGTTGGAGTGTTTATTGCAATGCACATAAGGATTGAAGCCGATCGCGCGCGCCCGAAATAGGGAACGGCATCGTCGGTGCGACCGGGCGGCGGGGGGGGGGGGCTTTCCCGCCACGGCACCCCTCGCTCGCCGTAGTGAAGTATTTCGACATCTCCCTTAAAAATGGTCGTAGGAAGCTGTTTTTTTTATTCTTCGCATTTTTTTTCTCGTGCATTCGAAGATGTCCTTGAAAATGGAGATTTATCAGCATTTAACCCAATAATCGTTGTTAACCTGTAATTTCCACGGGAACGAGCTACAAATAATCTAACATTGGAACAGTGCACGTATAATATGTTAACTTTATTTAATTTGCAGTATTTATTATTATGATAAATACATCATTGTTAATTGTACTAAAAAATTACAATAGTAAGTCAAATAAAGTCGAGGTGCTCATATTTCCAGTATAATATCATCTGTAGCCCGTTCCCGTGAAAATGACAGGTGAACAACAATTAGTAGGTTTAGTACTGAGAAATCCTGATTTTTTAGGGTATTTTCGAAGGCGCGCGAAAAAAAACACAATATTAAAAAAAAACATCTTTCTACGACCACTTTCAAGAGAGATAATGAAATAGTTAACTAAGCCGAGCGGGGGGTGCCGTGGCGGGAGAGGCGGTACCCCGACCACGTCATCCGGTCTCACCGCCGACGCCGTTCCCCATTTCGCGTGCGCGCGGCCAACTTCAATCTTGATGTGCATTTCGGTCAACACTCCAACGGGGTTTTCTTATATTGCATGTTATGCCTAAAGGTATTAGGAATGCTCACGAACTTGAAAAAGTCGAAAATGTTGATTACAACAGTAATAAGTTGAAGGAACGTAAAAATGACTATATCTCCCCGTGTAATGAAGATATGGGGTTACTTTTTTTGGAAATTGCGCGTCTTTCGGAGACCTACAAGAATCTAAAGAAATATTGCAAGTACCTCAAAATTCAAGTCCGTAATTGAATTTGTTTAGAAGCTAAAACTTTAATCTTTGAAAAAAATCACTTTTTCACGTTGAATCTTGAATGCACACGCTAATGACCATCACGTATTTTTTTTTCCCACGTGGCCCTTCTGGATCACTCACGATAAAAAGGTGCCGGATTTACGTAAATAGGTAATTACTCATTCACTATATGACCCAGCTCAATACAATTTAAAGATATCTTTTGGAGATAGATTCTTCTAGATGCTGAATGAGTTTCAGATAACTATGTCCATCAATAAACAAAACACATGTAAAAGAAAAAAAATCTGTTCACCGGTTATTTGCCGTTAAACTAACAATCCTAAGTCATTTTTCTATAGGACTTATTTTAGAGGTGACATAATTCCGAACAACTTTTGTGGGACATATTTTTCGACAAAACAAAAGATAAACCGAGTTTTTTTTTATTTTTATCAATCTCTGGTGGTCGCAAAACACCATTTTTTCGGGAAACTTTAGGGTACATGCCTGGTAACTCAAAGAACCTACAAATACATTGGCGCGCGCGCGCGCGCGCGCGCGTGTGTGTGTGTGTGTGTGTGTGTGTGTGTGTGTGTGTGTGGCGTGGGCGTGTGTGAGATCGCATGTGAGATCAGGTAGCGATCAGGTCTCCGTGGTTCGTCACTCCCAGGGTATTTGCCCACTCCAAACCTTCGCTGCCGTCTTTTTAATTATCGCCTGGTCGATTTTATCGCGGGTCACGACGTTGGCGGTGGCGTCGAAGGTAAAGAACCAATCCGTTTATACCGATGGCTCCTAGCATACGAGCTTGTTCTCCAGCTTCCACATGCCGACCTCCCTTACGCAGACATGCTCGCAGCCTTCCCTCTAAATTGGTCCGAACTCTGGTCAACAGTTGTCGGTGTCGTCTCAACTGAGCCATGCCATCATCTATCCGGCGTCTCAGATCCACTGGCGTTCTGATCGCTCTGTCAGATCTATATACGATGACTTTAGCGCACCCCACAAGAAAAAATCCAAAGGATTAAGGTTTGGAGAACGTGGTGGCCATAAATGTGGCGCAGGCCGACGGCCTATCCATCGCGTTCCAAAAGCTTCGTGAAGAAAAGCACGAACTTGCCGACCAAAATGTGGTGGGGCGCCATCGTGCATAAAGAAAAGGCCTTGGCGATTCTGCCACGGTACAATTTCTCGTAAGCGACGGATTAAATCGCGCTGCAGAAAAACCAGATAATTTCGACTATTCAACCGCGACGGAAGATAGACCGGACCAATGATGTTGTCACCAATGATACCTGCCCAAACAGTGACGCTCCTTCGACCCTGGTGGACTCGTTGCATCATCGGATGAGGGTTCCTGTCAGTCCAGATGCAAATATTTTGCCTATTCACAATGCCGGTGCTCGAGCAGCTCGCCTCGTCAGTGAACAAGACGTGCTCAAGAAATCGAAGGTCTCTTTGCAATTTCCGAAGCATCCAGCGGCAAAAATTCCAACGAACTTGATTGTCCCCAGGGTGCAGTGCTTGGGCATATTGCACCCGATATGGTCGCAGGCCCTTCTCTTGAATTATGCGACCAACTGTCACATGCGCTACACCAACGCGAGCGGCTATTCGGCGTAAGCCCATGACGGGAAAGGCTCGTGCAAGACCGTTAATACGCTCCGCGATCCTCCAATGCACTCGAGGACGTCCTGCTCTCCGATGTTCAGCGCCCTGGATGGCAAACCTTTCCTGGTCATTAAAGCGCTCATCAAGACGTTGAAATTCACGTCGATCTGGAATTGCACCAGGCCTTAGCTGTCCCTCATGGGCACGCTGGAGCAGCCACTCTCCATAAATTTCGCGAGTTCGAACATAATTGCCAAAAGCCTGATTAATAGCGCGAATCATAAGGCGTTGGTCTTGTCCATCTCGCAAACGACCACGATGGTGACGTCGGTAACGATCCATGGTCACACACGATACGACCAAGATGACACGACCCGACGATCGAACGACAATACAGCTAGACACGACCAGACAGTTAAACAACCAAGACTGTCAGACACGATTGGACAGAGAGACAGAGGCACGAATAAGCCGTCAGACACAATGCAACATAAAGACACGACCAAACCATTCGAATCCCCTGGCTGAGTCATGGAGGGCTTTATTTTGGTGCTTAACTCGCTATTGTTGTGTTTCTCAGACACGATTGGACAGAGAGACAGAGACACGACCAAACCATTCGAATCCCCTGGCTGAGTGATGGAGGGCTTTATTTTGGTGCTTAACTCGCTATTGTTGTGTTTCTCCCATCCACCATCCGGGAAACTCATATTTCCGAAATTTTTATATTTTATTTTTTATTTTCTGGGTGACGGGCTGATCTGCGACACATGGTTCCTTTCTGACTCTTATTCCTCTCATTTAGAAGAATTTTGTAAGCCAATAAAAAAATTGACCTTGAGTTTTGGGGTCAAGGTCAATTTTGCGGGTCCATGTTGGGGGGTGATCTTCGCCGAACGTGACTCGGAGAATCACCCGGCGGAGTGGTGACACATGATTTTGATACACCCTGTACTTGTGCTTCGCAGTAAGGTTTTTACAGGCATAGCGCAGAGAAAGCTATGGTTCGTAAAGAGACACAAGATCTTCGCAGGCATCTTTGTGCTGGATTCTCGCAGGCATATTGCACCGAAAAGAAAATCTTCGCAGGCACGAAGGGATACAAATGAGCTTGGAATGATATTGCATCCGTTGCTCTTTGCGATTTATTATTCTAAAATGTGAATATGAACAAAACTTGTAAAAAAATAAAAATGAGGAACTAAAAATACGAAAACAAATTTTCGTTGCGTTCCAACGATGAAAACTTCAAGACCATAAGATCATCGCTAGCATATTGTATCAGAAGAAAGATCTGTACAGGCACAAATGTGCCTGTGAAGATAAAAAATGGGTATTTTAAATGGATTTAGACGATCGTGCAAAATTAAACGTTAAATAAATATTATACAAAATGGATAATTAAATCGTCAAATGAGGAGGACGCGTGAAATGTACTTGTAATTAGAAAATAAGACGTCAATTTTTTCTATGTGAAACATTAATTATTAAAACTCGTTTCTGCTCAAAGTACATTGGGACTTGAAATAAATATGGCATACATAAAATGAAAATGAAATGGAATATTACATAATTATCATACCAAATGGATAATCAAATCGTCAAAGGGCGTAAATCGCATGATATTTACTTGTGATTAGAAAATAAAACGTACACTGTTTTCTATTTGCAATTTTTATTAGTGAAACTCGGTTGTGCAAAAAGTACATTGGAAGTCATGGTTTCCTTCTTTCAAGATTTAATTATCCTGTTTTTTCGACACTTAAATTGTCTTTCAAAACGCGTGTTCCGTATTTGGTACAGTCGTGCTGTCGCTGACAAACCCCGTAATCGGAAAAAATCAGAAGAAGGCCAGTTTTTGACAGGTGATTTTGTAGATATCGCGGGCGCTAAATCCAAGTTTGCCTAAAAATAGGGATGTAGGTTTTTTTAAGGGGATGAAAGCGGATGGGAGTGGATTAATTCCACAAAACGTACACTCTTTGGTTAAATGGGAACGTTTTAGCCCTTGAAAAGACGCGTCGACCGAGTATTTGATTATCACTCTCCGATAATATCTTCACCCCCCAAAAAATGGTTAAAATACAAAAAAAATGGTTTATTGAATAACTAAAAAAACAATCGATTTTTCGGGTATGGTTCAAATGTACGAAATGTAGAGAATCATTTTCTCTATCTTTTCGCTTCTATGGACCACCCTTGAATTTTTATTTTCCAACCCCTCTCGGGGGTTGAAAATACTAAATGAGATTCTGAGAGATTCACTCTGAGAGAGTGCAACAATTTGTAGCTTGAACCCTTAGCTACATGTTTGTCTACACCGCCAAACTCGTATCCCTTTATTTTGGGTCAATAGTTTTCCCAGAATTTCATTTTGAATTTTCCACACCTGAGAGAGGTTCGAAAATGCAAAATTCAAGGGTGGTCCATAGGAACGAAAATATATTATAGAGAAAATTATTCTCTACATATCGTGCATTTAAGGCAGTAATTTGGTCTAGAAATTTGACAAAATCGATTTTTTTTTCTTCATTTTATTATTCCTTAAACCTTTCTTAATACGCTCATGAAAACCGTTTATTGATATTTCAAAAATTCGTAGATTAATAGAAATTATGAGCAATTCCGCAAACCTCATCTAACGGTATCAAAACTTTGAACGCGTTTATCTCAGAACTATGTTTTTCAAATCGGTGCCCACGATATCTCGACAACTAATTGACCAATCGAGCTCAAATTTTGCACATACCTTCGGTAGCCTCTTTCTGAGGACTGATAGCAGAATTGAGTCGAACAATAATTTTGCCCACATTTTATAACTCGTCGAATACCCGAGAATGTATGAAATATCGTTAATCAAAGTTTAACAGGCCGCCATTTTGTAACAAATTTTTTTTAAGTACTAATTCTGCTACCAGTGCTTAGAATAGTCATACTATTGAGAATATATATATATTTTTTTTCAGATACATACAACATACCCGGAATGGGCGCCGATTGAGGCGGTTTTCGGCGGACCATGTTGTAAAAAAATAAAAAACTACATGAAAATATTAAAAATAATTTTTTTAATGTAGATATATTCTCAAAGGAACAATAAATACATATGTAAAATTTCATCCAGACAACCTCAACGGTTTAAAAGTTATTCCAACCCAAAAATGACGCAAAAAATCTAGCTCTAGACCAGACTACTGCCTTAAACCATCGCCAAAAATCGATTGTTTTTGAGTAAACGATTTTTTGTCTATACTTCAACAAATCTTTTGGTGGTGAAGATATTATTGGAGAGGGATGATCGAATACTTGATCGACGCGTCTACTCAAGGGCTATAACGTTCCCATTTAATCAAAAACTGTATGAATTTTTCCTAAAGAGTTATCGGATGAAAAATGTTTTTTTTTTAATTTCACCCCACTTTTTCACTCCCAAAATCAACTTCCACGAATTCGGCGATGTGGACAAACATAAAGCCCGGATTTTTCTGAACATTTTGTGTCCCGGCGCCGACCTCGTGGGGGTTGTAGTTTGGCGTTAATCCACCTCCATCCCCTTTCATCCTCTAAATAAACCCCCACACCCCGATTTTTAGGCAAACTTGGATTTAGCACCCGCGGCACCTATAAAATCACCTGGCATAAAAATAGCCTTCTTCTAATTTTACCGACGCACAGTGGGGCAGAATCCCAAAAAGCTGGCCAAAAATCGGAAAGTGTCCAAAATGATCTCCAATTCTCTTCTCGGGGGTTTTCGGGGTCGCTGAATACGAATCTGTTATCAGAATTACGATTTTCAAAATGGCGGACCCAAAATGGCGGACATAATTCAACCAATTAGTCAAATAATTCAGTAAAAAATACCCAATCATATTTCTTAAGGGTTTTTGGGATCGCTGATTACGAATTTGTTATAGGAATGTTAATTTTCAAAATAGCAGACGCGATATATAGACGATTCCACAAAAATTTTCAATTTTTAAATATTTTTTAATAGAAAATGTTTCATAATATTTTTAGGTTTAAATGAGTAGAAAATCTCTTGAGCCATGTTTTTATTTTTGAACAATTTCTTGAGTACAAAATTTGCAATAAATCAAATATCTGTTATTTACTTCTAGTAACAAAAATCTTGTATGTCATCTTCAATGTTGGAATCATTCGATTCGGATTCTGATGTTGACCCACTTGTATCCAAATCGGAATCGTTCCTTATCTCTTGTCTGGTGACTTCAGGTTGTTTTAACATTTATATAGCTTCTTTATGTAAAGATTTCGCCGGTCTCTGGGGCAATTTCCTGATGCTTGAGAGAAATGGATCTGATGATACTAAGAGCCTATAGAAAATGCCATATTCGATTCTCGAGAGCATTTTCTTGAATGATGTAACCTGTAGTTCTTTATGTCCTTATTGCGTGACTCTTGGGCCTCTTCAGAAAGTTGTCCGATCGGTAAAAGGGCATATTTTACAATTTCTGCTCCGTGCATCAACACTTTGTGCACAGATGTTGGCATGTAATACCATGGATATAAAGCAACGAATAAACGGGCAGTATTTACACAATAGTCTTTGAATTTTTCTTCGTCTATATCATACCCGCTCGAAATTGCCTGCAAAATAACATGAAATCGGTGAATTAAATTTTCATCGACTCCTGTTATTTCAGCAGATATATTAGCATTTTCGAAAAAGCGGCGGGCGGTATTTCCATCGTTTGAGCTGCCATATCCTGGCTTTGGTCGATCAACGATAAGCCCCAGTGTTGTCTTAAATTGAGTCTGTATGTCTTCCTTGCGTACTTTCACAATCTTTTTCACTTCCTCTTCACGAGCTTGCCACTTTTGAGTTGTGAGCTTATACGACAAATGCAAACAGCACTCGAAAAAACGAATCCACGCATGTAATGTAGATATGCCAAATCTTAAATTATCTGTAGTAATGTCCATTTTTATAATTTTGTCGATGTTATTAAAATCTTTAGAGGTGGGACAGGAAGCAGCGTTGTGCAGAAGTGGTACCGGTTACAGCGTTACAGACTTTGCCGTCTATCATCGTAAACGACATACAATAGGTTACTGAAATTGATTTTTCATTTTGTTCAGTAGTGTATGGTGCAAGACCCGCAATCTGCTGTTCAATGTCGGTAACTTCTTTCAATGTTGATTGTACATCTTCATGTACAAACTGCAATCGTATTGGTCTGCAGAATCGAGGAGATGAAGGTCTAGGATTTTTCCACACAATAGTTCCTTCATCCGTCTCGTGATTGTTGTAGATTAATTGCAAAGGTACCAGAGAAGTATAAAAAATGCTTTCATCAGATTTTCCAGCCTCATCAAATTTTTGCTTATAAACACTTTGACCGCTGCTTCCATCACATCCCCATTTACAGTGAAGTACTAATTTTTGCAGAATTTCAGAATTTAGAGTATCGATGACATCAGCCTGAAGTTGTATAATTCTGTATGTGGTATGATCAAGTAAAGCCTGTAGTTTAATTTGTGCGCACGACTCAGTAATATTCATGTACACAACTGATGGATAACAACGATTTTTTGCTTTTTCTACTTCATGGTATGATGGGTATAATTTGCATTTACGTGCTCTAGCTGCATTTCTTGATAGCTGATAAGAGCGCTTTGATTCTCCTTTCTCGATCATCAAAGAAAGTGCTTCGTCTGGGGTTAAAGGTGTCTCATTTTTTGACCGAACAGCAGCTATATATTTTGAGGCTCTTGTTGGGCTGGTTAATGTGACATCTTTAAGAACTTGAGCAGCATCCACTTGACCAGAAGTCCTTAAACTCATTTGAGCAGAATACGTCAATTCTTCTGTAGATAAAGTAGAACGTATTTCTTCAGTCTTTCGCCTCTTAGATCTATCGCTGGATGAAGCAAAGGATTTCGAAGGTCGTCCAGATGTTCCTTTTTCATCATTCTTCACAATCTTCTCAGATGTTGATGTTGTGCATTCAGTATCGGATAATGTTGAAAAACATACGGTGCCATTCAACCATTCTTCATTATTTTTTAGAAACTTTTCTTGGCCTCTATTTGCTGCTTTCCATCTGGATCGAAAATTTGCAAATAACAGTCCTAATGACTTTTCATCCTCGTCTACTTGTATCACATGTTCTGTTTTCTTGAAAATTGCATCTTTCAAAACTCCAATAACGAATTTCTGTTCGTTTTTTAAACTGTCTTTCACCATGAAAAAAACATCTCTTCTTGATAATTCCTTATTTGAAGATTGGGAAGACTCTGTAAAATACCAATATAAACATGTACAAAATTGAATGACATTATTTTGAAATCATTTTATACTTAACAAAACTATATACGGTGTTCTGACTCGAAATGTACAAAAATAATTTATTACTACTAAAAATGATTTTATATTTATAAAGAAAACGAATTGTTCGGGAATCAGCATTCCCTCGGGACGGGATCTCGGGCTTTCAAAAGGCGCGGCAGTGATCGAGGAGACACGGTCGACGAGCGGCGGCGCCACGTGACGGGGATCGCTCGGTGCGGCCCTCGACGCATGCGCGCTCGAACGATCTTCGTCTCTCTCGGTCGATTGCCTCGCCTTGACCGTTCTATTCATTCCTGGGCTTTGGTGCGACCACACGTGTCTCGGGCTATTCCAAATTTTCCTCGGGTTCTTATCATCGGGTCTCTCCCAATATATCGGAATTATTTTGTACGGGCTTTTTACCTACTCGGGAACATACTTGCGGGAACACAAATTCCTTCACGTCGGTGCTCTCGTGAGATTTACGCCCTCACGGAAGAACCGGCATCGGGCACGTGGTCGGCGCCATTAATTTTCATCCATCTTTCGTCCATCTTTCTTGTCGGGATCGTTACACGTTCTTTTCGTCGGGATCGTTACACGTTATTGTCGGGACCGTTACAATTTTATAAATAAAGACATCACCACACGGACTACCACGCGTTTATTAATTATTTAACACCAACACCAGATACGCGGGTCTAGAACACTGATTCTGGAACATTTTGGTCCTTCGAGCCGGATCTGGTGGCGCGTGAAAGTTTGTGCTTCGGGATTTAACACGTGGGCTTTAGGCTTCACGTGGTCGGAACAGTCGGTCGGGAAAAGTGTATCGGGAACAGTGGCGGTGAGACGTCGCAAGAGTTCGTGATTTTTCATCGAGCCACGCGGTGCGCGAAGCAGTGCCGGCTCTCGGGTCTCGCGGCCCTCGTGCGCGTCCGGGTTCGGGATCGGGACAGTGACGTAGCGAGCGGTGGTAGCCCTAGGGCCACGCGGGAGCGTACTCTGTGCAGTGAAGTAGTTAGGCGCGGGCCCCTGTGACAATTTTCGGGATCCTTCGGGTATCGGGGCGCGCGTTCTTTCGAAGTGACAGTCTCAACCGACAAGACATTTGTTCGCGGGTTTCAATACGGACAACCGGGTTCCCTTTTTTGTGCGCATTTAAGTGAACTTTTTTGACATTTTCGTCAGTGACTCCGGGTATTCGGGTTTTCGGGATTATTATCGGGCCAAATCGAGTGTCGAGTGTTCGCAATGGCCGATCAAAAGACCGAGCTCGGGGAGAACGCTCCTGAGCCGGTCGACGCGGGTGCGAGGGCCTTACCGTCCGTCTCGGACGCTTCGACCTCGACCACGGCGGCGGCCTTGCAACTGCCGGAGGACGCCGCAACCAAGGTGCGCAAACAGCGCACACCATCACCATCGGGAGAACGGGCGGGCAAACGGGCAACCTCACCGCGGCCGAACGCATCGGGTGCTTTCGCGCTGAAAATCGAGACGCAACGGACTCGCATCGCGCTCCTCGGGCACCTGTTGGACAAGGCCATGGGCACGGACGCGGCGTCAGCTACCATGGCTCAGGTAGAGAGCATGCGGGACTCCGGGCTGGGAGTCTGGGAAAAGTTCGAGTCCGTCCACGAGGCTATAGGTGAGTCATGTGACCTCGAGTTTTTGACTTCAGACTACGTCATTGGAGATTGGTACTCCAAGGCGTTCAACACGTTCACCAAGGTGAACGAACGGCTCGGGATATTACGGGAACAAGTGCAGCAAGCCGCTCCACCTACGGCCAACGCATCTGTCGAGAACTCGGGCTCAATGGGAGGGGGCAGAACTCATTTGCCCAAGATCTCGCTCCCTACATTCACGGGCGCTTACACAGAGTGGTGTTCATTCCGGGACATGTTCACCGCTCTCGTGCGGGAAAACACGGCCATTAGCGACGTCGAGCGGATGCACTATTTGCGTACCTCAACAGCGGGTGAGGCGGCGAAGTTGATAGCGAGCCTGCCCATCGAGGCCGACTCATTCGGGCCGGCATGGGAAACGCTGCTGGAGCGTTACGAGAACAAGCGCATTTTGGTGTCGGCGCACCTGGGCAGCTTGCTGGACACCAAAACCATCGGGTCACGGTCCGCTACGGAACTGCACGAACTCGTGCACTCAATCACCGAGGCGTGCAACTCCCTCAAAGCACTCGGCGCGCCCATAGAGCATTGGGACTGGGTGCTGGTCTTTGCGGTGTCGCGACGACTCGACACGGCGTCGCGCGAGGCATGGGAGCTTCACCACGGGCAATCCCAGGAACCACCATCCTACGCGAAATTGCGCGCGTTCCTGGCGAGTCGGGCTCGGGCCTTGGAGGAAGCAGAAGCGGGACGACTCAGACCATCGGCCAATTCTTCATCGGGTAACCGGGCAAAGCCGTCATCACGGGCTACGGGCGCGCGGTCGTACGCCACCACCACAACTTCGGGCACCGCGTGCGCACAGTGTCAAGGGGGACACTTCATCGTTTCGTGCCCTCAGTTTCATCAGATGACGAACGAGGCTCGTCGGGAAGTAGTATCAAAGCTGCGGCTTTGTTTCAATTGCTTCGGGAAACACAATGTCGGGTCTTGCCAGACGGCAGCAAGGTGCAAGGAGTGCGACCGGAAGCACCACACCATGATCCACGTCGGGTGGAGCAAATACGGGAACGGGTCAAACGCTGCGGGACCATCGGGAACTTCGACCACGGGCGAACCGGGGCCATCATCCTCCTCGGAGACTCAACAATGAGGTGAGGCCGCATTAACGGGGGCAGCAACGGGATCATCACGGGTGGCGGTGCTGTTGGCGACGGGGTTGGCGCATCTGGCGCTGAGCAACGGGTCCTTACACAGCGTACGAATGCTTATTGACATCGGGTCAGAGCTGTCGTTCATTTCCGACCAGCTCGTACGCCACCTCAGATTGCAACGGGAGTCGTCAACCATCAATATTACCGGGGTCGGGGGCACGCCGTCGGGACACACACGCGGGATGGTCGGCTGTGACTTACGGTCACTCCACTCCCGCCACCAATTATCAATAAACACACATATTTTGCCCAAGTTAATGCCTGTTCTTCCGTCTTTCTCTCTTCCTCATCGCCATTGGAGTCATTTTCAGGGTCTTACACTAGCTGATCCGGAGTTCTTCGTACCACGAGAGGTCGATCTGATCTTGGGGGCCGACGCATACGGAAAGCTCGTCCTACCAGAGGTCAGACGAGGGCCTCCTGACACTCCAGTCGCTCAAAATACAATATTTGGCTGGGTTATTCTCGGGCCGGTTTCGGGCTCTCACTCTCTCTCTACCTTGGTTCACCACGCGGCGGTGGACAACGGCTTCCAGGAGTTGCAGGATCTCCTCTCGAAATTTTGGGTTCAGGAGGAGGTTCCTGAAGACGCGGGCTCATCCCTCACGCCAGAGGAGCAAGAGTGTGAGAACCACTTTCTTTCCACGCATTCGCGGGACGAATCAGGTCGGTACATTGTTCGGTTACCTATCAAGTCGGGTTCACCTCAGCTGGGAAACTCGTATCGGGCAGCGGCGGCAAGCTTGCAGCGAATGCGTCGGAAATTATCGCGGGATTCGGGCTATAGAAAACTTTACGAAGATTTTCTCGGGGAATATGAGTCGATGCAACATATGGTTCGGGCGCCAGCTGATTCACAGTCTCGGGACATGGCTTATTATCTCCCACATCACGGGGTGTTGAAGGAAAGCAGCACAACAACAAAGTTACGGGTTGTCTTTAACGGGTCCGCGAAAACGGCTTCGGGTTTTTCGCTTAACGACATATTGCACACGGGGGCAAAACTACAATTAGACCTAACAGACGTGCTGCTTTGGGTTCGCCGACATCGGTACGTGTTTGCGACGGACATTACTAAGATGTTCCGGCAGATCCGGGTACATCGGGACGACTGGGACCTTCAACGCATCCTGTGGGACGACGGGCTCGGGAATGTCGTTCCTTATCAGCTGACTACGGTTACATACGGGACGAGGCCAGCGCCGTTTCTTGCAGTTCGGGTTTTGTTACAATTGGTAGCAGACGACGGGGAAAAGTATCCAACGGCTGTCGCCCCTCTTACAAAGGGGCGCTATGTCGATGATATTTTCGGGGGCGCTGACAATCTCGGGGACTTAGCGACACAAGCGAGACATTTAATCGGGCTTTGCTCGGCGGGCGGCATGCCCTTAGCCAAGTGGCAATGCAACAAACCGGGTTTCTGCGACAAGATCGGTGTAGCGTCGAGTTCTGACTCTTCTCGGGTGATAGAAGAGGTCGGAACAAAAATTCTCGGGATCTCGTGGCTGCCGGGCGCCGACACTTTCAAATTCACCACTCTCCCTTACACAGAGGGTGCCGAAATCACCAAACGGGTTATTTTGTCGGAAATTGCGCAGCTGTACGACCCACTGGGCTTCCTTGCACCAGTCACAATTCGGGCGAAGGTCTTGCTCCAACAACTCTGGCTGGACAAGCTGTCATGGGACGACGCGGTCTCACCGAAGGTTGCAGAGTCGTGGGTCGAATTTCGGCGGGAACTGACCCACCTCGGGACGATCACGGTGCCACGCTGGATCGGGATATCCACAGGTACTTCGGTACAAGTACACGGGTTTTCAGACGCTTCTCTAGTCGCACTAGCAGCGGTCGTCTTCGTACGGGTCACGGGTCCGGGTGGCGATACCAGAGTCTCGATGGTATGCGCCAAGACAAAGGTTGCTCCGCTAAAGCGCCTTGTCATTGCGCGATTGGAACTTGCGGCCGCACTAGTTCTTGCCAAACTGACGCGGTACGTTCAGCAGGTGCTGAACCTCGGGAGCGCACCAGTGTATCTATGGACAGATTCATCGGTCGCGCTGACATGGGTTACGAGCCACCCATCGCGGTGGAAGGAATTCGTACGCAATCGGGTCACGGCCATTCAAGAGCTTTTACCAACGGGACAATGGAGATACACACCGGGACGGGACAATCCAGCGGATTGTGCATCACGGGGGCTAACAATCTCACAGCTCGAGCAATTTGAACCATGGCGGAACGGACCACACTGGTTAGCCAAATCCTCAATCCATTGGCCCTTACATTACACCGGGACGGCGGATACAGCGGCGCACGAAGAGCGACCAGGTCTCATTCTCACAACTTCAACCAAACATTCGCGGGTCTACGAACTCATTCATCGGTACTCATCGCTTACACGGTTGCTGAGAATAACGGCTCTCCTCTTCAAGGCCATCGCCAAGATGAGAGGAGCATCACACGGGTCAACGGGAGCATACATTTCACCGGGAGACCTGGACCATGCACGGGTATATTGGGTAAAAGCCACACAAGCAGAGTATTTCGAAGCAGAGCTGAAGATACTCACGGGACCACACGTGCTTCCACGCACGCATCCACTCACACGGCTAACGGGCTATATCGACAACATCGGGACGCTGAGAGTGGGAGGACGCCTGAAACACTCGGCCTTACAACCCGAGTGCCTTCATGCGGCCATTTTACCTCGGGATTCCCCTCTCACGCAATTAATCATCTCTGACGCTCACCTCCGCACGTTCCACGGAGGGACACAGGTGACGTTAGCGCACATAAGAAAACGCTACTGGATCATCGGCGGGCGGGCTCCAGTGCGTTCTCGGGTCTTAAAGTGCGTTCGCTGTGCTCGGTTTCGGGCGGTAAGAGCACAGCAACTCATGGGACAATTGCCGGTTACTCGGGTTACACCATCGCGGGCATTCTTATTCACGGGGGTTGATTACGCGGGGCCAGTGTCTCTCAAGAGCTGGCGCGGGCGCGGGAGTCGGGTACAAAAGGGTTGGCTGTGCATCTTCGTCTGTCTTGCAACTTCTGCCTTACATTTGGAGATTGTTACAGACTTATCAACAGATACGTTCCTAGCGGCGTACCGGCGATTCATCGGGAGACGGGGAGTGTGTCACACTCTATACAGCGACTGCGGGACAAATTTTCGAGGCGCCAGTGCTGAGCTAACGAAGTTGTTCACGGCCGGGACTCGGGAATCCGAGCAACTAGCTCAACTCTTGGCCAACGACGGGACAAACTGGGCCTTTAATCCACCGGGAGCGCCACACATGGGCGGGAAATGGGAGGCGGCAGTCAAATCTGTCAAATTCCACCTTCGGCGGACCATCGGGGAGACGAGCCTGACCTTCGAAGAATTTACGACTCTTCTGGTTCAGGTCGAGGCCGTGCTCAATTCACGTCCGCTGGAGCCTATGTCCGAGGATCCAGAGGACCTCACCGCACTTACACCCGGGCACTTTCTCATCGGGGACGCGCTGACGGCAATTCCGGAGCCGTCATATCGGGATATCAACACGAGCAGATTGTCGCGCTGGCAGTTCATCCAGGAGCGACTACACCATTTCTGGGATCACTGGTCGTCGAGCTACTTGCAGCGACAGCAGGCCATTTCGAAGTGGCATCACCCTCGCAACGAGATTCGGGTCGGGTCCATGGTGCTACTGACCGACGGGAACCTGCCTCCTGCAAAATGGCCGCTTGCTCGGGTCACCGAGCTTCATCCGGGAACTGACGGGCTGGTTCGAGTCGTTACCATCAGGACGGCGTCTTCCAGCTTCACGCGACCAGTGGCCAAACTGGTCATTCTTCCCATCGGGACCACGGGGCCTTCTATCGACAGCGCGGCTGTACGATGGCGGGCGGGATGTTCGGGAATCAGCATTCCCTCGGGACGGGATCTCGGGCTTTCAAAAGGCGCGGCAGTGATCGAGGAGACACGGTCGACGAGCGGCGGCGCCACGTGACGGGGATCGCTCGGTGCGGCCCTCGACGCATGCGCGCTCGAACGATCTTCGTCTCTCTCGGTCGATTGCCTCGCCTTGACCGTTCTATTCATTCCTGGGCTTTGGTGCGACCACACGTGTCTCGGGCTATTCCAAATTTTCCTCGGGTTCTTATCATCGGGTCTCTCCCAATATATCGGAATTATTTTGTACCGGCTTTTTACCTACTCGGGAACATACTTGCGGGAACACAAATTCCTTCACGTCGGTGCTCTCGTGAGATTTACGCCCTCACGGAAGAACCGGCATCGGGCACGTGGTCGGCGCCATTAATTTTCATCCATCTTTCGTCCATCTTTCTTGTCGGGATCGTTACACGTTCTTTTCGTCGGGATCGTTACACGTTATTGTCGGGACCGTTACAATTTTATAAATAAAGACATCACCACACGGACTACCACGCGTTTATTAATTATTTAACACCAACACCAGATACGCGGGTCTAGAACACTGATTCTGGAACACGAATATTTATGATATAAATGATTAACAAATATATTTACATACATTCTGCACGAAAAAAAAACCGAAATTACATGAAATCTGTCTTTACGAGAATCACCTCTGTGTCAGTATACAACAGGTATAATAAAGCCTGAACAGCAGGCGGGCTCCTTTCTTTCATACATGGCTGCTCTAGGAGCCCCTCGTCAGTCCTTGCCGAATCGCCGTCTACACTACGTATACACTATGTACGTATACACTAATACACCTTTACTGCCAAAAACCGTTACGCCGTACAAACATGGGGGAAACACAGTTCTAGCTACTGAGAGTTCTTGCAGGAATATTTTATAAAATGTTGAGATTTTCGTAAAGCGTACATTTAGAATAATAAATTACTGTATTAAAATTTAAATGATCTATGAATATTAATCAATAAATGAACATACTACAAATGGAATTGATAAATAAATATTAATCTATGTTAATAGACAGAAAATATACCAATGCGCTGTAACGTAATAATCAATGGATTACATTCACACGTCCGTTAATGTCGCGCCACGTATTTCTCCCTAAAAATTAGTCTAACTATTCGTTGAGCACTCCTGAGCAGCCAGTTTTTTAGTATATTATATTTAGTACTGTACACTATCAGTTTCTTGTTGAAACAAGGTCGAGACTCGCGAAGACATTTTTAAAACTACATTAGAAAATCGATTTTCGAAAAAAATGTATAATTTTTTATGTTTACTTATTGCAAAATTTAGATATTTCAAACATAAAATAAGCAATAACTGTGCATAATTATATTTTCTGCATACCTTCAGAAAGTTTTTCCATTTTGCAGAATTAAAATTGAGACAGTTTCGTCCGTTTCACAGCACTTCGAAACAGGCAAGAATTTTTCGACGCGTACGCTTGTTTAATGCGTACCGAACGGCGGCTGAATGTCGACTGATGTCGAGGCGACCCTAGAGCAGGTATAAACCTGCCCGGTCCGGAATTTCGTCCTAGGACTATCAGTAAACAAGATCTGAACATATATAGACGAATATATACAACTCAAAAATTTGACTTTTGGCCAGCTTTTCGGGATTCTGCCCCACTGTGCGACGCGCCTTCATCTGTTTTCACCCAAAGGCGCTGGTAGTATATGTCAAAATTTGCGTCAACGCATGCGCAACGAGCGGAGAAAGATTCTAGATACGGCAATCATATTAGCTGAGAGGTATAGAAAGTACCGTATCTACCAATCATACGCGTGATCAAGAATAAATGCAAAATTAATCTTTTAAACAATTATTTTTGCGTATTTCTTACTGTTTATTTTTGGAGCGGTACAGAAAGTACGCACATTTGTTAATATGTTAATTGTTAAAAATAATTAGTTTTTAACAATTATCTCGCTGCAGAAAAGCGCGAGCCGCCAGCAAGAACTCTTGCTGCGAAATTGAGATTCTCGATGATCTCGAATTTCGTGCAAAGTCGGCGTTGACGAAGAAAACAAAATTCTTTGTCCACACCGTCCGTGGATCAGCGTGTGCGTATATACGTGTATATACCTACACGAAGTGTGTACTCGCTGCGAAGGGACACCATACGGGAAGAAAACAAGCTTCAACGGCGTGCGCCCAACGTATCGAACGCACACAGGACACGTGCAGACACACGTTGCATCGAAGCATACATTGTTATGCCTCGACGCAAGGAAGCCCGCGACCCCGTCGCAGAGTGTGTTCGCAACGAACACTTGTTGGGAATGAACGCGCGCTGCGACATCTAGCGTTAGGGAGCAGTAGCTCGTGCGAGCGCTGCCCTACAGACTCGAGCCGGGGCTGCGTCGAAGGTTTGTTTGGGTATCATTCCATCTTAATATATCTGCAAAATGAAAAGGTGGAACGTCTAAAATTGAATTGTTGTAAAACATTATTGAAAACTTTCAATTTCGGGAAAGTGAGCATTTTATTTCAAATTCTTCCGAGTCAAAATGACCCAGAGTGTCAAGAAATGGTTAAGAAGTAACACCACTGTAGGGTTTTCAAAAAATTGATTTTTTTTAAATTGGATTAAGAGATGCTGTGAAAATTTATCTGAAAATATTTTTTTTCACAAAGTCACCTATATGTGACTACAAATAAAAGCTTGGGGTGCTCAACTTGTAAAATGTTTAATAAATTCGATCAATGCGATTTCATTAACCGTATTTTATTTGGCACGATAGTAATTAGAGAAATGATTATCACACATTTATACTCAGTTTCAGGATTTTTATTTCCGAAATCTAAGGTTGTTTTACAGTAAATTACTCACAGTTGATATGTTAACGGATTTATGTAAATTGAACATTATGTCTAAATTTTGAGCGCCTCAAGCTTTTATTTATAGTCATATACAGGGTGATCCAGAATAGGTGTATCAGCGGGAAATCCCTGGTTCATCAGGTTACTCGGAACATTTCTACTGAGCCGTTTTGTTTATTTCGTCCGCGTCATCAAATGAAAAGCGTTGGAAAATAGGCGTTCGATCTTCGAAAGTAACGCTCGAATCCGCCATGATGGACGATCGAAAAGGGCCGAAGAGTAGACGAAGGGCCACGACACGTCCGCCAAGTAGCTGTGGCTGACGTCACGAGGGTTCTGCGAAAACGCTGCGTTTGACAGATGCCAGCGCGCGTGATCTAACGTTTAGCGAATCGTTCGCTACGTTACCTGTCAACTTATCCGGTGCAAGACTCGTGAACGAAATCGAGTCGCACGATTTGACGTTTCACCTATCGTCTGCTATCGGTTGGCGTGCCAAGGCGTGAAGCACGCCGTAATTCATGAGATTTACGATTTACATCGTGCGTATTCATTGAGGGCGCCTGTTCTTTTCGTTTTCTTAAGAAATCAAAATTTACAGAACCAGCAAATTGTCAATGATCATCAAATTTCGATATGCCAAGCGATTTTTTTTTGTTTTTTTTGGAGAAGCTTTGCATTTTCTCATGAGGGGAGACGAAATCAGTTGGAGGCGGCAAAAAAAAATCGATACGGCGTTTTTTTGTCACGTCCTGAAGGGACGTGGGCATATATTTTTTTGATTCCCTCCTTTTTTGCCTACGACAAGCGCAATAGCACGGGATGAGGGTAAAAAGGGGTAGTGCTTGGAATGAGTTGAAATTAGGAAATCATGCAGTGATTTGGTATCGAGAAATAATCCGACAAATGTGTACAAACTAAACTCAAGGTTTATTACAAATAAGTGATCGGATGAATAAGGTTACTTATACAGACAAAATGACAATGAAAATAACTATGAAGTCGGGGGAACAATCGGATTAACATAAAATGAAATCTGGTTGCTTACATTGGTCGCTGTGTTCGTGAGTGTATCGGTGTGTAGGTACGCTCGCTCGCAAGAATATCGGTTGTCGCTCGCAGATAAGGGTCTCGTTGATGGACGCCACGCTTAGCGTTCGGAAAGCGGTCACCAGCACCAGACTCTTGGGGCGCTGAGAGTGTTTATGTATATACGCGTGGTAAACAGCACTTGAACTATTTTATAGACTCGAGGCCGCGAGAGTCGTCTAAACGTTTATACGACACTTCGGTCAAAACCCGAAGATGTATAATATTCAAAGCTCTATGATATCGGTACTGCACTTCGAATTCTGTCAGAACAAGATTAAGACGGAATGACACCTCATCGCGGTCGGTACGGTAGAACAATTATAGATTCCCAAAAATCTCTGAAACGGCTCTTCAGATCCCGTGGAAACTTTGCCAAACGACGTCAAATAGATAGACGAATAGCTTCTAGCCCCTCAAATTTTCTAAATTTGAGAAAAAAAACTAGATTGGCTTATGATAAGCCAATCTACATTTTTTTCTCAAATTTAGAAAATTTGAGGGGCTAGAAGCTATTCGTCTATCTATTTGACGTCGTTTGGCAAAGTTTCCACGGGATCTGAAGAGCCGTTTCAGAGATTTTTGGGAATCTATAATTGTTCTACCATACCGACCGCGATGAGGTGTCATTCCGTCTTAAGAAGCGAAGACGATTTTGCAAGACTGAGATCTGCACACGATGGAAACTGTTGGAAGACTTGATCTGAACGCGATGGAAACTGTTGGGAGACTTGATCTGAACGCGATGGCAATTGTTGGGAGACTTGATCTGAACGCGATGGAAACTGTTGGAAGACTGACTTCAGGAAGGAAGTCTTTCTTGACGAGAAAATTAAGTGGGGATGAATTGTGGGAGAAGGAACTTTAAGGTTTAGCGTGATTGGTCGCGATATTCATGATTCGCAGAATCGTTCTCGATCATTCCTTATATAAAATTTGCACGCGTGGAAGGTAGAAGACCTTTGTCCGGTGCTTCGGCGAAAAAGCGCATGGGATACAGAGCTCGGTATCTGAGACCTAAGCGTGCACATGATCTGTGTTATGGTAGAGATTATATCGGGTGCGCGAAGAGATCGAGCGTCGGCGAGTTCTCATTTCCTGTCGGCATCATGTTACATAATTATCGGCCGGGACTTATTTAGGCTGGATGCAAAGTCTTCTCGTATCGTTCGAGTGGTGCCTCGTATTTCCTTCTGGGAGTTCGATATTTACGCCTTGAAGAAATGCGAGGTTATAACACGAGGCGAACCGACTGAATAAAATAAATGAAAAATATGCTCGCGGAACGTACGCAAGTTCCGTTTAATGTTGTTACGCGTCTTATTCTTAGATTTATACATTTAATGCGCTTATGACGGCAAATGAGGATATTGGGAATAACCGAGAGAAGGCACATTCGCTAGGATGTAACATTTTTGAGGATTGAAACAAGCTGAGAAGATCTTGTGCACCGCCTGAGATGTTTTTGTTCATCTGTGGAACGGATTTACATACTTATGCGAATAACAAAGATTAAATGCAAGTAGCCACTGCTGGTTCCGGCGAGCTGTTACATGAGCAAAAATGCAATCAATGCTCCGTATGATCCCTGAACCTTTTATCGAACAATTCTGAAATCGTTCGTCGATTTTTACATTTTATTTCAGCCCAGTTCTTCTTAAAGCGAGAGGATACCTTTGGCTACGCTGCAAGCAACAAAAATGACGGTAACATCGAGGTTCATGTCGCGGAGATAAAATCGACGACTTGCGTGATGGTTGTAGGCGTTGTAGGCTCCGACGATTGGCACCCAGTGCTTAGCGAACAGAGGTGAAATCGATTCTCTCAACCATTTTTCTATCATCCATATCACATTCTCGAAGCCGTCCCGTCGACTCTGTCACTGATTTCATCTCGTTCCTCATCAGGGAGAGCGGATCGTGTAAGCAGCGGTATCAGCTGCGAATACGATAGCTCTTTTGCGTACGTGCAAAGATGAAATCAACGACTCGATTGGTACATTCGGGCAGTTTTCACCATAACCCCGTCATACTCGTCATAAACTACATCGATTTCATCTCTGGTTCAGTAAACGATGCTGAAGACGTGGATGGTCTATCGCCGAAGCGGAGCTCGGACGATTGCCACTCAGTTCCTAACGAACAGAGGTGAAATCGATTCTCTCAATCATTTTTCCAGCATCCATAACACATTTTCGAAACCGTCCCGTCGAGTTTGTCGTTCATTTCATCTCGTTCCTCATCGGGGAGAGCGGATCAAGTAAGATAAGCTGCGAATACGATAGCTCCTTTGCGTACCTGCAAAGATGAAATCAACGGCTCGACTGGCACATTCGTGTAGTTTTCACCATAACCCCACCATACTCGTTATAAGCTGCATCGATTTCATCTCTGGTTCAATAAACGATGCTGAAAACGTGGATGGTCTATCGCCGAAGCGGATCTCGGACGATTGCCACTCACAAGGAACATCCCTTAGGTGTCCGCCTCCGATTTTGTTGAAACTCATATATGTGATAGAACATCGAAAACTTTGAGACACGTATTTTTTTATCGGCGGAAAAACGGATTTAACGGGGGAAACCGCCCCTCAAAGAAAGGCGTGTCGAGGGGTGATTTTGCAGTTTCACCCGGAAGCAATCCACCGATCTTAATGAAACAAAAACGAAAATTCTGCTAATGAAAAGCGATTAAAAATCCACTATGAAAATGTTAAGAAAAAATTAAATTAGGGGGTAAACCACCCCTCAATTTGCCTTTTTTCACCCCGCACTCAAGAGGGTATGTATGCAAATTAATCAAACAGGTATCATTTTGAAGGGCAATTGAAATTAAAGTTGACTCGTTTTTGCGTTTTGGCGGCATAGCAAATTTAAGGGGGTAAACCACCCCTAACATAAATTTATTTATTATGGTCGTTTTTTCTATGTTTAAAGTATGTCCGCTGATTTTAAATATTTCTATAAGCTACAATGTAATGTTTTATCATATTTCAAAATGATTACATCTTTCTTAAGGGGTAACTACCCCTCTGACGAGAAACATCATTGAAGTATCCGCTTTCGATTTCGTTGAAACTCATATATGTGGTAAAACATTGCAAACTATTAAACATGTTTTTTTTTGTATCGACAGAAAAACGGTGTTAGGGGATGAAACCACCCCTCAAAGTTTTTCCCACAAGCAGTCCACCGATCTGAATGAAAGAAAGTCGAAAATTCCTCTAATATTAAGCGATGAAAAATCCACTACAAGAGTATTGATTAGAAATATAATGAAGGGGTAAACCACCCCTCCATTTGCCGTTTTTCACCCCACGCTTAAGAGGGTTGCATGAAAATTAATAAAACAGGTATCATTTTGCGGGAAATCAAGCGATAAAATAGCCAGCGACGTAGTTTTGTGGAGGAATGTATATTTTTATTATTTTACCGTTTATTTAATTAAACATATTAATTAAACTGAGGGTTTTACAGTAGGTTAAGGAACATGTTTTTAATATATTTTGACATATTTCATTTGGGAATCATATCAGCTGATTTAATTAATAGAACTTGTGAAAAGTATCGCAGTCATATGCCGTCAAATCATTTTCTCGTGACATATACTTTTTCATATGACAACTATCAACAATCATGGCTCATAATTCCTGCAATAATGATAGTCGTCAAAAAAATGCTTTAAACACAACGACTTTTTGCACCATGCACATCTGATAATGGCCAAATTATTGCAACCGGGTATTTCACAATGTGTGTTCGATTCACCAAAACCAAAGGTAACAGGATTTTCAAAATCTTCTGGTTTTTTAGATATATAATTACTTTTATACCATGAATATTTAAAAAGATTAGAATACCGCGGTGATGAGAGTTGATTGTGTGTAAGTGATTGCAGTTTAATTATATTATTCCTCAAGTGCGAATTCATATCAGATTTTAATAATATTACACTGTCTGAAAAATGTCGGACGAAATTTTCCACACTCTGAATCCAAATACATCGAGCGGCTGAATTTTCCCAGTTGTATCTTTTGGAATAATCATTGGGATTATCTTTTTATCACGAGGTGTCGCTTCATGAACAACCTTAGGGCAGTGTCCACTCCAGGAGTCTATCAATAATACGCTATGTCTCCCGACGTGAGGAAAGAAAACCTTTTCCAACCAGGTTTTGAAATGTTCTGTTAACACAAAATAAATTCAATATTTAAAAAATATACTAATGATGACATCAATTACATTTCATATTTAAAAAAATCATTCATTGTAATATGTGAGCATACGTACCAGAAGTAAGTTTTCCAGATTTGGATGCTAATACAAAGTCATTTTCTGCTTGAAATAGCGCTTTCTCTACTCGTGGTCCGAATTCACCCTTCGTCTCCTTTAAAACGATGAAAAGTGGGGAAAGTAATTTCCCCTCAGCGCTTATAGTAGGCTGAATCGTATAGCTGTGAGTTAGTGAAGAAATTGACTGTATAACGCATTCAACTTTCTTTTCTCCTTCCGTTGCAAGAGTTCGCGCCGAATAAATTTCCACATGAAAACCGCTTTGATCCGAATTATACACATTTTCCGTTCCATACTTTTTTATCAGTGGTGCAACATCGGCGACAAATTTTTCTGCACTTTTCCGTAGAAGTTCGTCTTCTCCCGTAGTTTTGCGCGTTACAAATTTATTGATTTTTTTCGGATACAATGCGATGCTGTTTTTTTTAATTCCATGGCCACTTATGAGAGGCCTTGAATCGCACATCATTGAAACCTATCTCCTTTTAGGCTTGTAGCCCTCACTTCTGAAGATCAATATCATGCATAATGACACCAGCATCTAGAGCAGTTTTCATATTTTTCAATGTATATTCAGAAATTTGCGCTAGCTTTTCGTTATAAGTACCGCCTTTATTCAGTTGATGTGCCCAGCGCCGCAATTGTCTTTCAGACTTGACAGATTTGTATTTCTGTTGGACGGTTTGAGGCTATAGTTTTTTGTCTTACCAGACCTCCAGTATTGAACTGCTTAATTTTTGTAATCGTAGTTCACCTCATCATCACTGGAACAGGCGTCAGAATCACTATTACCAGTATCCTTTTGCCATACGGTATCTTCTACAGCATTGGCTTCGTACTGTTTAAATGGGTCTTGAAAGGCGAGCGTTTCTTCCTCTATCATTTCAACTCCATTATAGTCTTGCATGGAACTGATTAAAATTTGTTCAAAACTGTCCGCAAGTTTAATTTCCGCGTTGTTAACCGGTGTTTGTGAAATATCCATATCTTCAAATGTAGCTAGTAGAAGTTTGATAACGTTTATTGGGTTGACTTTCATGGCTGATGAAATTTGTATCTTCCAACACACAGTATACTGTTTGTAGCTCACTTTAACGTGAAATGGAAGAATCCGAATGCTAACCGTCTTATAAAGCAAGCGATAAAACTGCAAGCGATTGACAACTTGAACTGCCAGAGGCTAATCACACATTACCCGAAAATGTAAACACATTATCGGGTAATGTATGATTAACGTCTTGCAGTTCAAGATGACAATGGCTTGCAGTTTAATATTTGCGCAGTGTAAAAATGCTGCGTAGAATACAAATTTTGCGCAAATATCGTTATCGCGTCATGACACGATAAGAATATTCGCGCTGGAAGAATTAATTATTGCAGTTAGTCGAGCAAAGTTGATACGTAGGCAAATAAACATCGGTCTGTTCGTTGATTATATAACTTCATACATAGAGATAAAAGATTTCCGAATGGGAGCATTCTGGATAATTACGCATTTAAGAATCGAAGCGTAAACATTTATCTGCATATGATTTTGTTTTACGCGGAATAAAAGAAAAGAACAAACCAAATATATTTATATATACCATTTGAATTTTATTAATAGTATCGTTAAAATATTTTTGTTACTGCATTGCATCTTTGCATGGGAGATGCTTTCATCAAAACTTTTGAATTAGAGGAAGAAACATTTCGGTACGAAAATATAATTATGACAATATGAAAATATGAGTCTTATGAGCAAGGGGTAGCCCCAGGTCCCCACTCCCAAAGTACCGCTTCTAAAACTCAAAACGAATATGCCTATATATGGAGGGGTGGTTTACCCCTTAATTATATTTCTAATCAACACTCTTGTAGTGGATTTTTCATCGCTTTTCATTAGAAGAATTTTCGTTTTTGTTTTATTCAGATCGGTGGATTGCTTCTGGGTGAAACTGCAAAATCACCCCTCGACACGCCTTTCTTTGAGGGGCGGTTTCCCCCCTTAAATCCGTTTTTCCGCCAATAAAAAAAATACGTGTCTCATAGTTTTCGATGCTCTATCACATATATGAATTTCAACAAAATCGAAGGCGGACACCTGACGGATGTTCCTTGTCAGTTCCTAGCGAACAGAGGTGAAATTGATTCTCTCAGTGATTTTTGCAGCATCCATAACACATTCTCGAAACCGTCCCGTCGAGTTCGTCGTTGATTTCATCTCCTTCCTCATCGGGGAGAGCGGATCATGTTAGCAGAGGCATAAGCTGCGAATACGATAGCTCCTTTGCGTACGTGCAAAGATGAAATCAACGGCTCGATTGGTATATTCGTGTAGTTTTCACCATAACCCCGTCATACTCGTCATAAACTGCATCGATTTCATCTCTGGTTCAGTAAACGATGCTGAAGACGTGGATGGTCTATCGCCGAAGCGGAGCTCGCACGATTGCCATTCAGTTCCTAGCGAACAAAGGTGAAATCGATTCTCTCAATCATTTTTCCAGCATCCATAACACATTTTCCAAACCGTTCCGTCGAGTTTGTCGTTGATTTAATCTCCTTCCTCATCGGGGTGAGCGGATCATGTAAGATAAGCTGCGAATACGATAGCTCCTTTGCGTACGTGCAAAGATGAAATCAACAGCTCGACTGGCACATTCGTGTAGTTTTCACCATAACCCCGTCATACTCGTCATAAGCTGCATCGATTTCATCTCTGGTTCAATAAACGAGGCTGAAGACGTGAATGGTCTATCGCCGAAGCGGAGCTCGGACGATTGCCACTCAGTTCCTAGCGAACAGAGGTGAAATCGATTCTCTCAATCATTTTTCCAGCATCCATAACACATTCTCGAAATCGTTCCGTCGAGTTTGTCATTGATTTAATCTCCTTTCTCATCGGGGTGAGCGGATCATGTTAGCAGAGGCATTAGCTGCGAATACGATAGCTCCTTTGCGTACGTGTAAAGATGAAATCAACGGCTCGATTGGTACATTCGTGTAGTTTTCACCATAACCCCGTCATACTCGTCATAAACTGCATCGATTCCATCTCTGGTTCAGTAAACGATGCTGAAGACGTGGATGGTCTATCGCCGAAACGGAGCTCGGACGATTGTCACTCAGTGCTTAGCGAACAGAATTGAGATCGATTCTCTCAATCATTTTTTTATCATCCATACCACATTCTCGAAGCCGTCCCGTCGATTTTGTTACTGATTTCATCTCGTTCCTCATCAGGGAGAGCGGATCATGTAAGCAGAGGTATCAGCTGTGAATACGATAGCCCCTTTGCGTACGTGCAAAGATGAAATCAACGGCTCGATTGGTACATTCGTGTACTTTCACCATAACCCCGTCATACTCGTCATAAACTGCATCGATTCCATCTCTGGTTCAGTAAACGATGCTGAAGACGTGGATGGTCTATCGCCGAAGCGGAGATCGGACGATGGCCACTCAGTTCCTAGCTAACAGAGGTGAGATTGATTCTCTCAATCATTTTTTTATCATCCATACCACATTCTCGAAGCCGTCCCGTCGATTTTGTTACTGATTTCATCTCGTTCCTCATCAGGGAGAGCGGATCATGTAAGCAGAGGTATCAGCTGTGAATACGATAGCCCCTTTGCGTACGTGCAAAGATGAAATCAACGGCTCGATTGGTACATTCGTGTACTTTCACCATAACCCCGTCATACTCGTCATAAACTGCATCGATTTCATGTCTGGTTCAGTAAACGATGCTGAAGACGTGGATGGTCTATCGCCGAAGCGGAGATCGGACGATGGCCACTCAGTTCCTAGCTAACAGAGGTGAAATCGATTCTCTCAATAATTTTTCCAGCATCCATAACACATTTTCGAAACCGTCCCGTCGAGTTTGTCGTTGATTTCATCTCGTTCCTCATCGGGGAGAACGGATCATGTAAGCAGAGGTATAAGCTGCGAATACGAAAGCTCCTTTGCGTACGTGCAAAGATAAAATCAACGGCTCGATTGGCACATTCGTGTACTTTCACCATAACCCCGTCATCCTCGTCATAAACTGCATCGACTTCATCTCTGGTTCGGTAAACGCTGCTGAAGACGTGGATGGTGTATCGCTGAAACTAAACTGAAAAAAGAAGAAAAAAAGTCAGTCCCCCAACATTGAGGCCACTAGTTCATACTCGCCATAATTGTAAAATCGATAATATCACGAGTCCTTTTGACAGATTGCCGTCAATGCTTTTGGGGCTTTATTCATTTCGAAATCTCGGTGACTTTTCCCGTAAAATCCACGTGAAAAATCATCGAGAGAGAAAGAGCCAAGAGTATGGAAAAATTGACGAAAATTCATCGTGTCAATTTCAAATCCTGAACATCATCGAAACGTTATTGTCACGCGATGCATCAAGTGGCAGTTTTTAGAGCACACGATTGCGACAATCATGCGCCCAGAGCGAAGTTTCGAAGAGGCGAAAATGTTTGATTTTCAGTATTTTTTATACGTCCCTATCGATAGACTTTCATTCCATATACGCTTGAGAGGTTCTTCGCGGACCTCAAGCGTTATCGGCTTCAACAAATATAACAAACGTTTTATTAATTTGCAGAATTGAGAATCAACCTTTTACATAACGTTATGCCCGAAAGACATGAACTCAAAAAGCCCCCTAAATTCTGCACGGAGCGTTCTAGAAAGCTATGAAAGCGCCGAATAAGATTTTCCGCGGAAGCAAATTTGCCTGCCGGCGCGCACAGCGAGCCTATGTACCTTTTCTCAGCGGGGCAACTTTGATTTGTGCGAGTGTAGTTAAGTGACATTCACCTGTATTAATAAGCTCATATTGTGTAAAATGTAAGCTCAGCATAGTAATTTAAATGTTCTTGGTGTATAAAGAAAACCAATTTTACTGAAACAAAAGAGTTGTATTTTTTCGAGTAAATTCCCGAAAAGCGGACAATGAATTGGATATCATCGGAAATTCACTAAAAAAATGGTCACTCACGACTGAGCCCGCCCCAATTATTTCCAATGCCCTGATCCTTGTGATTTCTGAAACAAGTTATGCTGTTTGTTCCTACATTCATGTTATTAGGAAATACGAAGGATAAAAACTAACCAGATCGCAGTTATATTGCCGTGCCCTTAAAAAAAAATCGTGGTAAAGCTGCAAAATTTGGATTGATGTATTTCGATTAAGTGATCGGTAACATTGCGTGAGTTTTTGAAACCTCATGCTTGGTTATAGTATCTGTTGCAGCCTACAAAATATGTCATTAAATCTTACCGCGTCGTGATAAGATAAAACGAGTGCGCGTTCTTGATTTGTATAGATTTTGTTCAAATTTTAACCAGACATTATTTATATCATTATGCATGTTGGAGTGAAATTTCAGAACAGTCGACTATTTAGATTGGGAGATAATGGGTTTTTAAATTGCAACTTTTAACACTGCAGGCTCTGCATGGAAATTTAGACAGAATAGTTTTCTGTAAAAAATATTTTTCCCCTGTAATAAGAAGATATATGGCAACACCATGGCAGATATATGGAACAAGATATTTTTTTCTCGAAATATTGAATACTGTTCTGCGGTGTAGCCATATATTTTCTTATTATAGGGGACAAATATTTGTTTACGGATAATTATTCTGTCTTTACTGAACGTTTTTAGCAAAACTGAATAGTAAAGGCAATCCAAACTTTGTTCACTCTTTTCCTAACTAGTTTGCTATCTGAACATAATTTCGTAAAAATTTATAAACACAATAAAGTAGGACGAGAAATTATGTGACCTGACTTTCGATCAATGCAGACTCTGCAGTGTTAAAAGTTGCAATTTAAAAACCCATTATCTCCCAATTTAAATAGTCGACTGTTCTGAAAATCCACTCAAATATGCAAAATGATATGAGGAATGTCTGGTTAAAACGAACAAAATCTATAGAAATCGAGAGCGCGCGCTCGTTCTACCTCAAGCCAGAACACCACTATAACTGCCCATTTTTCGACCGTTTTATTTGGATTTTTTTTAAAGAAAGGAATAATGGTTAAAATTACTTTTAGCCTTCATAAGGTATGTATTGAAGTATTTAAAGAAAAAATTATTTGTCAAAAGAATACAAGATAATGGGACACGAGTCGCCGAAGCAATACTGGTTTTCAGCTAACCCTCTCCGCGGCACGCAGTGAAACTGTCGTCCATTTAATCATGGAATTAATAGTAAAATATTTTCGCTAATTATATATTAGTTTTAGCAGTTATGTATGGGGGGAAATAAAAATAATGATAAAAAATAATAGAGACGAGTTTGAAAAAGGTTCGTTTTATCGATCACAATTTTCATATAAAAAGTGATATATTTTTTTACAATTCCCAATTCATCGAAAAAGCGCTCGTACTTCACTGTTCTAGAAAAAAAAACAATCTAAAGAGCTACAGTTAAAATTTCCTGTCGATTGGATGATAATTGTTCGATTTCTGCTGCGCATCGATTTCAAGAACATAGTTTTGAGAAATGCGTGTTCAAAGTCTACGATTTGTTAGACGCTACAGCTGGGATGATTTTTTCTGTAATCTAATGCCATGTATTAATAGAAAATAAAACTTATTTTAGTCGGTAACTTTTTCCCCAAAGATAATAGGCCTTCAAGAGTCGAGAACTGCGTCGACTGGCGCAGTGGCTCAAAAGTAGCTCCCCTCAAAAGTAGCTCGGGACCACTTTAAAACATGCTTTTTTCAGCTATAAACGAATATGCATAATATTTTTGAAGGTTCAAAGGATTTTTTAAAAGTTTCTCCAAAGAAACCTTTTTTAATTTTTTTTACAGTGGTGTCCTCCCTTAAGGGGCTATACCAGAGTGAACGCTGAACATTTGGGTGATTTTTGGGAATTTTTTCGAAGAAAAGTACTCAATCAAATAGTTCGGAAAATTAAGAATATATTTGGCTATATTTGACCTATATTACATAATTTTTTCATAGAAAAATATGGAGATCCAAGCCACTTATGCGCTAGCTTCGGAGGCGCTAAAAAAAAGTCCCTCCACTGCTGACATGATTCCGGCCGATTGAGTAGCTAAAACCGAAAACGGAAAAAAATGTCGTTCAAATGGAAAGTATTTCCTGTACAATGACGTAGGATTTTCAAAAAATATCAAAATCTAACAAATTGGCGTAGTTATGAAAAAAAGTCTGTTTTCTTCCCTATAAAATGGGATTTTTTTAAAATGCCGAATCGTCCATTTTCATCCAATCAAAAATATCCTACGTCATTGTAGAGTACATTGTAAAAAATAAGCGTGTTGTCGGTGTGTTGAAGCAACACACAACACGCCTACAACGTGTGTAGGATCTGGTTAACGCGTTGAAACAACGTGTTTCACTTATTTTACCGTGTTGAAATAATACGCTTTATACCATTCTTGGTAACAACACGTTTTAAATATGTTTCTGTAGAACACGCTTAATGTAACACATATGAAGCGTGTCGAATCAAGCCATTTTCTTTCAAACAACACACTTAGTGTAGGTACACGCGACTCGAACAACACAAAGCGTCGTGAAACAACTCACTTGCACGCGTGTACCACAAACAACACGCGTCCAGTGAGTTGATATGACAATATGGCGGCTTTATAACCTCGCTACGTTATGCACGGACTTGCGAAAGAGTTTTTCAATTGCGAATTGTATTATTTTAAAAGCGAAACACATAAGTATTTGCTCGTCGTGCACACCGACATGAATGAAGAAATAATGTGCTCGGTGAAACCATTGCTGAGGTGCAACACTCAGTTTATTGACGTAGATATAAAATAATTTTTTGGTAGAGTGTGGCTGCGAAGAAATTTTTTTATTTTGTGCGGATCAATATTTTGTTCGTTGTTAAGAAAAGTTTCTGTCCAGAGTGAGGAAAGATGCTTCTTAGGGGCAAATTTAATTCTATGCTAACTAACTAGCTATGCTATGCTAACAGAAATTCTAATTTCTGTTCAGTGGGAAGAAAATTTTCTGTGCGGAGTGGAGGAAATTCGTTGTTCCGGGCAAAGGAAATTTTTTATGCTGTGCGGACCAATTTTTCTGTCCAGGGCAAAGAATATTGTCTGTCCAGAGTAAAAGAAATTCCTTGTTCTGAGCAAATGAACTTTTTAATTCTTTGCGGACCAACTTTTCTGTCCGGCTTGGACTAAATTTCTTGTTCAGGGCAAAGAAAGCTCTTTATTTTGTGCGAACCAATTTTTCTGTCTAGGGCAAGGAAAATTGTCTATCTGGAGAGAAAGAAATTCCTTGTTCGGGGCAAACGAAATTTTTTATTCTGTGCGGGCCACTTTCTATCTAGTGCAAAGAAAGTTTTCTGTCCGGAGTGGAGGAAATTGCTTGTACAGGGCAAACAAAATTTTTGTTTTCTGTACGGACAAATTTTTCTGTCGAGGGCAAAGAAAATTGTCTGTTCGGAGTGAGAGAAATTTCTTGCTCTGGACAAAGAAAATTGTCAGTTGGAGTGAGAGAAATTTCTTTTTCGAGGCACAGAAAATTCTTTATTCTGTGCGGACCAATTTTTCTGTCCAGTGCGAAGAAAATGGTCTGTTCGGAGTGAAGAAAATTGGTTGTACGGAGCAAAGTAAATTCTTTATTCTGTGCGGACCACATTTTCTGTCCAGTGCGAAGAAAGTTTTCTGTTCGGAGTGAAGAGAAGTGCTTGTACGGGGCAAAGGAATTTTTTTTTTCTGTGCGGACAAATTTTTCTGTCGAGCGCAAACAAAATTTTGCCTGTATGGAGTGAGAGAATTTTCTTGTTCGGGGCCAAGCAAATTCTTCATTCTGTGCGGACCAAGTTTTCTGTCCAGTGCTAAGAAAGTTTTCTGTTCGGAGTGAAGAAAAGTGCTTGTGCGGGGCAAAGGAATTTTTGCTTTCTGTGCGGACAAATTTTTCTGGCGAGGGCAAAGAAAATTGTCTGTTCAAAATGAGAGAAATTTCTTGTTCGGGGCAAAGAAAATTCTTTATTCTTTGCGGACGAATTTTTCTGTCCAGTGCAAAGAAAATTGCCTGTTCGGAGTGAAGGAAATTTCTGTTCACATTTCACATTTTATGTGCGTTGGGTGTAGACACACACACACATATATATATATACATAAAATGTGAAATGTCTTCATTACTCTTCTCGTTCAATGTACCATGTATTCCGTTTCTTGATGAAAAACCGCAAGTATAGCCGATAGCACAATGGTTAGCGTACGTATATTAGATATAGAAGTAACTAGGTTAGCGTACGTATATTAGATATAGAAGTAACTAGGTTAGGCCGTGTTTTCGGTGTGTTGAAGCAACACACAACACGCCTACAACGTGTGTAGAACCTAATTGACGTGTTGAAACAACGTGTTTTACTTATTTTACCGTGGTGAAACAATCCGCTCTATACCATTCTTGGTAACAACACGTTTTTAATGAGTTGACGGAGAACACGCTTAATGTAACACACATGTAGCGTGTCGAATCAACCCATTTTCTCCGAAACAACACACTTAGTGTAGGTACACTGTAAAAACAAACGCGTTCTTTCAAGACGTTTCACGTGTGTAATCCTGTCGCCGTTTTCAACACGACAACTCATGTGTTGATGTCGTAACGACACATTTTACCGGTGTTCTTTCAATACGCTTCAAGCGTGTTTTAGCAAGTTCAAAGCGTGTTGTTTCGATACACATTAGGCGTGTAAACGCTTGTCGCCAATTTCAACGTGTTTAAAATGTGTTGATGGCTAAATCAACACACTTTTTGATGTGTACTTGTGGACGCTTGGGAATAACGTACAAGACGTCACGTAGGCATGCGTTTAAAAATAATTTAAAAAAGGTTTCTCCGTTACTGATGTTTTATTCCGATGGTTTACTACCATACTTGATGAGTTCCAGTCGTCCTGAAATCAAGGAAGAACACCACTGTGACCCCCTGTTTTTTTGCCATTTTTCAAGATTTTTTTGTGGCAAAAAAAAGAGATATTCGAATTTTTTTTTGTTTTATTCGTTGTTTATTGAAGATACATAAAAAAAAATTTCAAATTTTTCACGCCCCATGGTGACGCTGGGGAAGCTCCCGCGTCAGGTACTGTTGCCTTTGCAGTGGTTCGCGGCACGCAGCAGAACTCTCTGCAAAGTCGATCTGAAAAAGAATGCCGAGTGTTTTCGTTAATAATATGATATTTTAAAGAGAAGTACACAGGGATTTGAAAAAATATTGATTTTTAAAAAATAGGCACGCTTTTGAAATTAAAGGACGATTTTCGAGCAAAATTTCTCGTCGAAAATAGGCTATAAGTTTTTTTATTATTGAGATATCGAAAAAGTCCTATGTACTTCTTTAGATAATCTAGTTTTATTGATGCAGTCCAAATTTGAAGTCGATCGGATAAAAATTGCTCGAGTTCTGCTGCGTGCCGCACTCAAAAAAGTGGTTTTGAAAAAAACGCGTTCAAAGTTTTAGGTTTGTTAATTTATGCGATAAATTGGAAAAAAAAAGTTTACCTTTAATCAGCAATGCCGGCACCATATAGCTGGCCGTCAAGAAGCAAATTATTGTCCCTAGCATCTTTTCTCGAACTTGTAGAGGCTCTTCTTGCCTCTTTTGCAGCGTCTGTGAGCGAGCGCTCCGCCAGCTCGATCCGCGCTGCGTCGGTTTCAACGCAAAAATTGAAACAATTTGGGCCGATAGTTATCCCCAACGTCTCCAAAACTTTCATGAGGCTTCTCAGGCCATCATTGAATAATAATACCGCGATATCAGCTGCAATATCGACGATTTTTTTGCTCCCGGACTGACACTTGGGGGCTATTGCCCAAACTGATTTGTTGTAGCTTTCGTTGTTGTTTTGCGTGAAGCCGCCCAAACAACGCTGCAGCAAATCGTCTCTGCTCAAATTTTCGAAGACTGGCGTAATTGCCTCCAATACTTTCTCAGGAAGAGGCGGCTTATGGCGATATTCAGAAATATTACCGCTTGCGACCGCTCGCTGCCACGAACACCACGACTCGGCTCCCTCTGGGCAATCGTCATGTTGTGGCTCACTATCTGTGGATATTTTATGTTTGATAGTTGCCCAAATTGCCTTCCTTATTTTTTCAACATCATCGCTGTTCCTCCGAATAGCCAAGCCGCACTATGTGCTCAACTCGTCAATCAATTTTCCGGTGAGCTTTCCTTTGCCAGACAATCCTTTTTGATTTTTCACGATTTCGCGGAGGCGCGTCCCCATTCGTTTTTCGACATGATCGATGCACTCTTTTTTTTTATCTCGAAACCGTCGTATGGATCGCTATTCGATATGCCCAGAAACATTTTAGAATCGCCGTCACCAATATAATATTTATATTTCATGCCATAGAGCTCTTCAGACCGTTGAAACATTTCGACAGCTGAGTCGACTTCCATTTTTCCGGAGGAGCCGCTATGGTTCGCCTGGCACTCATCGTCGTGGGTACTTTTCCATTCCCAGTACTCCGCGGTGCTTTCTTTTTTTTCCCAATGCTCGCAAGCTTTGCAATATTTCGATTTCACCATAACGTCGATCACTTTTTTAGTGTACCAGCCGATTAGCGATGTTATGCCGAAAAGCGAGCTGAAACCGCGCTTACGCCACGATCCGTCGCCTGAAACGATAATTCCGTCCTCCACCCCATTTTCCAACGAAATTGTCTCCTCCTCAAGTGCAGCCTTTTGTTTGCTCACTGTGCTCACAGCTTTAGTTGCAATCGAAATCGAATTTAAGATTCGATCGTAGAAAGACTGAAATATGGGGCGCGGTAGGTCCATAAATGCACAAAACTTCATCAGGCCATTCAAACCGACGCCAAGAAGACGCATACTGAATACGATCCGACGATTTATTTCGTATGCATTGTCAATCATAGGACACGAATTGATTTGCACTTTTTCACAATGGCCGCAATCGACCTCGATTTTGAATCCGAGTCCGCGCAAACTTTTTTCAGTAAACTTTATATCGCGATCACACACTTTGCACTTCACTCACGTCGATATAATGTTCAATGCATTGACGAGGTGTACTATACGATAACCGAAATCGTTAGTAACACCGACCTCTAAATCGTCCGACGATTTTAACTTTTTCGCCGACGTGCTCACATACTCTGCAGAACTATTTTCGGAGCTATAACGGTTCGGAGGTTTTCGATTCGAAATTTTCGTTCGACTCCTCGTCACATAGCTCCGTTTTTTTCTTTTTTTCCCCGCGTACACTTTCGGATTATCCATTTCGATGTGCAAAGAATAATTCTGAGCATTCGATATTTATAAACGAAACGATTCAGAGCGTTTAGACACGAGTAGCGTCGCTTCTATTCGCAAACTGACGCTATGACGCTATCCCTATACCTGCCTTGAACATTTTTCAATTATCGCCACCTATGGCTTTTTTTCGAAACTATATTTATAACAATAGCCGGTTTTTGTGAAGGGAGACAAAAGAATACCTGGGAAAGACCCGCAGGACCTGGGAAAGTCCCGGTACACCTGCCCACCCTGACGCGCGCAGCTGCGCGGGACTCCGAGCGTCACGGAGCGCTGCACCGCTCCACAAAATATTCAATATCTCCGAAAATAATTATTTTTTCGACCTGGGTCCAACGGCATCTTAATCTTAAATGTATTTTAGATTTTTCTAGATGGTTTTCAAAAAATCGATTTTTTGAAGCCGTCACAGTGGTGTTGTCCCTTCCTCCGAATAAATTTTATTGTCCATACCCGGTTTCGAACCTACCTAACCTAGTTACTTCTGCACCTAATACACGTACGCTAACCATTGTGCTATCGGTTATACTTGCGGTTTTTCATCAAGAAACGGAATACATGGTACATTGAACGAGAAAAGTAATGAAGACATTTCACATTTTATATATATATATATATATGTGTGTGTGTGTGTCTACACCCAACGCACATAAAATTTGAAATGTGAACAGAAATTTCCTTCACTCCGAACAGGCAATTTTCTTTGCCCTGGACAGAAAAATTCGTCCGCAAAGAATAAAGAATTTTCTTTGCTTTGAACAAGAAATTTCTCTCACTTTGAACAGACAATTTTCTTTGCCCTGGACAGAAAAATTTGTCCGCACAGAAAACAAAAATTCCTTTGCCCTGTACAAGCACTTTTCTTCACTCCGAACAGAAAACTTTCTTAGCACTGGACAGAAAACTTGGTCCGCACAGAATGAAGAATTTGCTTTGCCCTGAATAAGAAATTCCTCTCACTCTATATAGGCAATTTTCTTCGCCCTCTACAGAAAAATTTGTCCGCACAGAAAAAACATTCCTTTGCCCTGTACAAGCACTTCTCTTCACTCCGAACAGAAAACTTTCTTCGCACTGGACAAAAAACTTGGTCCGCACAGAATAAAGAATTTACTTTCCCTCACACAACCAATTTTCGTCACTCCGAACAGACCATTTTCTTCGCACTGGACAGAAAAATTGGTCCGCACAGAATAAAGAATTTTCTGTGCCTCGAAAAAGAAATTTCTCTCACTCCAACTGACAATTTTCTTTGCCCCGAACAAGAAATTTCTCTCACTCCGAACAGACAATTTTCTTTGCCCTCGACAGAAAAATTTGTCTGCACAGAAAACAAAAATTTTGTTTGCCCCGTACAAGCAATTTCCTCCACTCTGGACAGAAAACATTCTTTGCACTATATAGAAAAAATGGCCCGAACAAGGAATTTCTTTCTCTCCGGATAAACAATTTTCCTTACCCTAGACAGAAAAATTGGTCCGTACAAAATAAAGAGTTTTCTTTGCCCCGAATAAGAAATTCACTCCACACCGGACAGAAAAGTTGGTCCGCAAAAAATTAAAAAGTTCGTTTGCTCAGAACAAGGAATTTCTTTTACTCTGGACAGACAATTTTCTTCGCCCTAGACAGAAAAATTGGTCTGCATAAAATAAAGAATTTCCTTTGCCCCGAACAAGAAATTTACTCCTCCAGACAGAAAAGTTGGTCTGCACAGAATAAAAAATTTCCTTTGCCCGGAACAACGAATTTCCTCCACTCCGCACAGAAAATTTTCTTCCCATTGAACAGAAAACTTCGTACGCATAGAATTAAATTTTCCCCTAAGAAGCATCTTTCTTTACTCTGGACAGAAACTTTCCTTAACAACGAACAAAATATTGATCCGCACAAAATAAAAAATTTTCTTCACAGCGACACTACCAAAAAATTATTTTATATCTACGTCAATAAACTGAGTGTTGCACCTCAGCAATGGTTTTACCGAGCACATTATTTCTTCATTCATGTAGGTGTGCACGACGAGCAAAAACTTATGTGTTTCGCTTTTAAAATAATACAATTCGCAATTGAAAAACTCTTTCGCAAGTCCGTGCATAACGTAGCGAGGTTATATGGCCGCCATATTGTCATATCAACTCACTGGACGCGTGTTGTTTGTGGTACACGCGTGCAAGTGAGTTGTTTCACGACGCTTTGTGTCGTTCGAGTCGCATGTACCTACACTAAGTGTGTTGTTTGAAAGAAAATGGCTTGATTCGACACGCTTCATATGTGTTACATTAAGCGTGTTCTACAGAAACATATTTAAAACGTGTTGTTACCAAGAATGGTATACCATTCTTGGTAACCAAGGTATGGTTATAAGGTATGGTTATAAGGTAACCAAGGTATGGTACTAAGGTTACCAAGAATGGTATACCATTCTTGGTAACCTTGATAACCAATGGTATACCAAGAATGGTATACCATTCTTGAGTACTTGAGTACTCTTGAATATATTTATAAATATATTCAAGAGTACTCAGTTCAAATTTTAAGTCAATCGGATAATTTCTCTTTGAGTTACAATGTCAGTAAATTTGAAAAATCTCATTTCAAGAAAAACGCGTTTAAAGCTTTAACTATCGATTTTTGCAAGATAAAATGATATTGATATAAGTGATATAATGATAATGATATTCTTGAAAGTATAAACGGTCGAAAAAGGCAACAAAAAAATCGATTGTTCGCAAGTGTCACACTGGTATAGCCCCTTAAAGACCATTGAGAATTTGCCGAATACGGTTTTAAAGTATTCTATGCATTTTTATGGAACACTATGACGACGGACGCGGGTGAAACAAGTGACTGTTGAACAAACGTTAGCGACCACTTCCCGTCACATTCAGCCATTCTGCCAACGTATCTTTCGTGCTGTCATCTCCGCAACAATTTGGGTTCCGTAATCTGTCGTGTGTGTATAATCGGTTGAGAGTGTGTCATCGGTAATGTGTCTCTAATCGGTTGTGTGTGTGTGTGTGTAAGTGCTTGTGTGTATGGGTTATTCGTCGTGAGTATGTAATTGGTCGTGTGTCTGTAATCGGTTGTGCTTCTGTAATCTGTTGTTTTGTGTGTGTGTGTGTGTGTGTGTGTGTGTGTGTGCGCGCGTGCGCGTGCGCGTGTGCATGTGCGTGTGCGGGTGCGTGTGCGTGTGCGTGCGTGCGTGCGTGTGTGTGTGTGTGTGTGTGTGTGTGTGTGTGTGTGTGTGTGTGTGTGTGTGTGTGTGTGTGTGTGTGTGTGTGCGCGCGCGCGCGCGTAATTCGTCGGGCGCCTGTAATCGGTCGTGTGTGTGTTGTCCGTCGTGGGTGTGAATTCGTTGATCCAACGACGTTGCGATAAAGAAAACGGATAACATTTTATTTCTTTTTGACGTCGTTCGTCGTCAATTTTTGCGAAGTAATGGCAGATTTTTCTTGCCGCGAGTACAGCGACATGGTCGCCATGTACGGTCGAAACAATTTCAACGCTCGCGCTTCCGCGCGGGAATATGGCGAAAGATGGCCGGAACGGCGCCTACCATCGTATCATGTGATTACGGCGGCTTTTCACCGATTAACCGACACCGGCGAAATAATGCCCGGCCATGCGAACGCAGGTCGGCCAAGAGTTGTCCGCAATAATGCGAATGAAGAGCGAGTTTTGGACGCATTCGCGGGCGACCCGACGTTAAGTATCCGTGGAGTGGCGCGGATGCTTCATCAAGAGACGCGGCAGCGTCTCGACGCCAAGTAATAAAAAAAAACCGATTTGACGACACTGGTCGACCCACCGATCTCGACGCCATTGACGGACTGACGACACGCCGCGACTCTTCATACAGTAAGATGGGCTTTAGCAGACGGCGCTTTAACTTGGAATTCGAAATTACGCGAAAACACGGGGATAAATAAAAAATCCAATGACATTTTACCAATGAAATGTTATTTTTCGATTCGTCTACTCAGTCTTGAGATCTCATAATATTCGGCCGAATTTTCGGGCGATTTTTTATACGAAAATTCTCCCACACTTGTGGATTTATGTGTAGTTTGTGCAGTATGTGTCTTCTGTGTAGTATGAGTCTTTCGACAGTTCTTCGACACATTAGCGGTGTGAATGTTACTTGACAAAGAAGGGATTTGGGAATAACACCCGATAGTGACTGTCATCATTAAGGAACTATAAAGAATAATCGACAAATAGAATTTTCCAATGTTGAACACAAGGACAGTGTTATTAGTAGATAAAGTCGAATATATTTGTCGTCAGCGGAAAAATTTGAGGAAGGATTTACGGGCCTGATGCTGATCGTTCAGGACATTGGATAAGTAACTGGTCCATCGCTTTTCAAACATTTTTCATACGGCACCAGTAATCATACAAAAAATTTATATCCGTGATCATGCGCTCTTTTATTTTTGTGCCAAGAGTTCATGTAAGATGGTGTGTACGCAGCTTTTCTGTATGATGGTAGATTTTCAACACAGTAGTGTTAATGTACTTGTTAGAGAAAGGACTCAGAGATAGTATGTGGTATTGACTGTGTGCGTCAGCAAAAATGAAAAAAATAACCTACATATAGAATTTTTAAATGTTAAACACCACGACAGTTGCTGTTAAAAATAATTGTTGAACAATCCGAAAATAATCATATTAGAAAATAAAATAGTGATTAGAAAATAATTGTTAATAATTGAGTTCCTTGAGAATAATTTTTACATTAATCAAAATATAAATTTTAAAAACGTTACATTTTATGAACAAAGTCTTTAATATTTAATGTTGATGAAAAATATACATCACATGAGTATTTCAAATAAACGTTATCGACGGACTAAAATTTTTTGATTGAAAATTAGGTCACATGACCAGTGCTTTTTTTTCTATTCCCATGCCTTCTTCGGGATCTCTATACCCGGCATTAATAATTATGCCGGGTACAGACCAAGTGAATCGACATCAAATAAGGGTCGCCGATTATGTGTGTTTCATACATGGCACACACATATTTGTTGAGGCTCATTTGTTCGCTCTTCGCTTGCTCTCCTTCGTTCGACTTACACCCGTAGGCCAGGCAATGGGTAGGTTCTGACTTACAAAAGGTCGAGGATAGTTCTAATTTAGTAGATTTGTACAGTTTGGTGTCCTAATTAATATTTCGAGTCGGCGACCTCAAGTGATCGCCGCTCGCGTCGCTATATTGGAAAAATGGCAACGAAAACCCGTTTTCGAGAATATCTCCTCTTCAACCCTACCTAGGTAAAAAAATAGCTATTACAAAAATTATAAAGCATGACATTTCTTGCAACTCTTGTAAAACACATTTTTCAATCATATGAATAGTCCACGAGTTACAGCGGAGTCAAGCTCAGGAAATTTCTACAATTCGCAAAATCGCTACATTTTTTCGCGAAATTTCAGTTAATACTGACATCAGAAAATGCCGGAAGAGCATGAACAAGGTCCATTACCCTTTCACGTAAAGGGACTTGCGAATAATGATCATGTATCATGTTTTGCGAATGCTAGCATGCAGTGTCTTATACATTCTTCTTTGATTCGCGACGCTTTGATGCTTCATTCCAAAAAGGCAAATGTAGTGAAATCAGTCGTGGAAGCTTACACGACCGATCATGTATTTGTTGACATTTTGTCAGTTAGGAAATTTGTGGGTGATATGTTTATTAGTTCGAAACAACAAGATGCAAGCAAATTCATAAGTTCGCTTTGCGAAAAAATTGAAACAATTCAATGCGCTGTACAAATCGACATAAGTACAGTCATTTCGTGTAATTCTTGTGAAACAAACATAACTAATTGCAATCCTAATAACATTTTGCTATTGGTAGTACCTCCGGCCCGTAAAGTAGCCCTCACTCTACAAGATATTATTACATATAATTTAGGGAAATCGATGAGAATCGAGGAAGCTTGTTCACATTGCGCTTCGTTTTCATTGGTTCAGAAGCGAGACATTGTCTCAACTAAGAAAATATTGATTATTCAACTATTAATATTTGAAAGAACAAACTCTGGAATAGGTAAGAAAAAAACAAACATCAAAGCAGTGCCTATGACAATCGTTCGAATCAATCAACACCGGTATAAAGTTGTAAGTGCCATTTTTCATCACGGTGGGTGTTTAACCGAGGGGCATTATACAAGTATATTGCGCGGTAAACGCAACACTTGGATTCGCGTTGACGATTTGATCGTCAAACAACAAAGTTGGCCCCGTAACGCTCAAGATGTCTATATATTATTCTTAGAGCAAATATAACGTATGGAAATGTTATTTATTGCCGAGTTATCAACACATTTTCAGCTTAAATAAGCAGCTTATTCATTACTTCAGCGCAGTGGCAGCAATAAGCACTTGAGGCCATTATCATAAGTGCTCCATACGATGTAGAAAATCTAGGCTGCTGAATGATATCCCATAGATGACGAAGAGATGGCCATAATGAATAAATCAAACGGCCCTTCTTAGGGCTAGCAATCAATTTATTGAAGGTTATTCACATCGTGAATTCATACTTCAAACAATTTCTTAAAATTGTTTCCGTTTCGAAAAGATGTGAAATGCCCCTAAAAAACTTTAAAAAGTGAAAAAGCACGCCAAGTAATAAAAAGTTCCCTTGAAAACTATTAGGTGTTTTACTATTTATAAAATTCTAATTAAACTCGAAATATTTTTTATTCTATTTCAAATAATGGTTTTATTTAGAATATTACTTTTTCATTTTAAACGTACAAAAGAAGTGAAATATTTTTTTATGAAAAAGCCAAGTACGTTTGCTAGACACGTGCACAAGATTATCAAATCCTAAGAACAATATTTTCTTAACATTTTATTTTTAAAACCAGGACCGACACTGGTAGATGGGCGATCGGGGTTCGGCTCTGGCGGTGCTCCGAGTTAAGGAGAATTGTGCGCGGCCAATATTCGGAGCGGTGACCGCTTAGCTGTGCATCGGCTGGCGCATCAACCAGCGACCGGGAATCCAATACTTCTGATACCTTAATGTAGATGTTTGAGTTAATGTCTCTTCATCAAAAATCAGAAGAATATAGGGCCGTCTATACCGGTAAGGGTTTTCCACAGTTTTCCGGTACCCTCGGCAAATGCGGTACAGTGTACCTCAAGACGGCTGTGGACGCAACGGAATTTAGTTTAGATTAGCGAAGTGCGGGTAGGGAGTAATAAGAAAGGGTTCTATTGGAAAGGGGTTACACGTAAAAACCCGCGAGGGTATACGTTGGAACATTGAAAATGAAAACATTTGAATACCATTTAACTATCATAATAAATAACCGAATTATAATTATATATAAGTACAACGTATGCATCACACAAGTACACTGGAAATGCTGCGCAACGACTTGGCGTGCATGGTTAAGAATAAAAGCTCGACGAAGGATATCGTTTTCTCAATAATGTAACTATTAGGCTAAAAAAGACATAAATAAATGTAATTCATTATATAAGTGCAAACCAAGTTACTGATTCCGGAACGTATAAATCGATTTAGTGATTCTACTCCTAGACTACACCGTTCTCGAAATCTCGAAATTGACGCCACTGGTTGACCCACCGACCTCGACGCCACTGACGGACTGACGACACGCCGCGACTCTATACAGTAAGATGGTACATTTTTTACAATATTGCAGAACCACCATACATCTTATGAAATCTATTGCGTCGTATATATTTTGATGTAATGGTATTCAAATGTATTTAGATTACGATGCGCCCCTCTTGTTGGTGGAAAAATAATATCGATAGTACCCTCGACACCTATAGCTCCATTTTCGATAGTCTGTCAAAGTACAGTCGAACATCTCATTCCTAATAATCTTAATATACTTGATACAGTCACTACGCTGTAAAAAATAAGTGTGTTGTCGATGTGTTGAAGCAACACACAACACGTCTACAACGTGTGTTGGACTTGGTTAATGCGTTGAAACAATGTGCTTTACTTATTTTACCGTTTTGAAACAATACGCTCTATGCCATTCTTGGTAACAACACGTTTTTAATGAGTTGCCGGAGAACACGCTTTATGTAACACACATGAAGCGTGTGGAATCAATCCATTTTCTCCCCAACAACACACTTAGTGTAGGTACACGCGACTCGAACGACATAAAGCGTCGTAAAACAACTCACTTGCACGCGTGTACCACAGTGCATACACTGTAGAAAATAAGTGTGTTGTCGGTGTGTTGAAGGAACACACAACATGTTTACAACGTGTGTTGGACCAAAGAACAGATATTACATGGAACAACAGGTCCCATGTTAATATTTCGCAGAAAAAATGTAGTTAGTATTTCCGCCGATAGACTGCGCGGTGATGTATCGGTGTGCCATACATAATGACAGAGGTTCAGAGCACGCCTCTCGCGGTTGTCTCTCTCTAATGTGTGCCTATCGGGCTATAGTGCTGTCCCGCTTGTATTAAAGGCCGACTGACCGACCAAACATTGGGCGCTTTGGTAGGAGGCAGTGCATCATTTTAACTCACGTTGAGATATTCCTTTCGCGGACGGCCGTATTTTGTGGAGGCACAAGGAGGACCCTTCTGAATCAGTAGTAAGTTATGGTGGCGCTCAGCAAAAATAAGTCACAATCAATTATTATACCCAACAATAAACTGAAATAAAAAAATTTGCACAAATTTGGTAGATTTGGACCTTTTTGCATTTTTCTTGAAAGGTCGCGGCTACGAAATTTTATCTTTAATATTTTCTTTAAGCCTTCGGTCACTCCCTGTTTTCATTGTCGATACAGAATCTTAAGATTGTTTTACACGCGTAAGCAGTTTATATCAGGCATCTAGAGTTTGTAGTGTACACATTATTAGATAGAACTTTGGCCAGCATGTAATCTCCATAAAGCGCCGTATAAATAAGATGATTATTAGAGTTGCAATTTTTCGTTAAAATTTCGGTAACTTGGCTTGAAATTTTACCAGCGTACTGGGATTTATTTCTACGTGTTTATAGACAAAAATCAGTTAATTTTTAAATATTCAGGTTCGAGAAAAAAATACCGTAAGACGGGATATACATTTACGACAATAAAAAAATGGATTCCTATTTTTACGGATAACCTTGTCAAAACAAAGTAAAACGCTTTTTTTTAAATGTTGTGCGCCGAAAATTGGCCGAGATATTCACGAGTAAAATCCAACGGTGAGTAAACAATGCCACAGTAGTTTCGGCGTCCAAGCGAGCGCGCGGGAGAGGTCGAATCCACATTCAGGCATTTGGATTTGAACTTTCAATTTTTTTTAAATATGAGTTTTGAAGGTTATACGGTCGCCCAAATAAAGTATTAAATAATGAATAAACATGTTAAACATTGTTATCCATTGTTTACTCGAACAATGGAGTAAACAATTGTTATCCATTGTTTACTCGAACGGGAGATGTATAGAACTTTAGATCTTTACATCTTCCGAGTTAATAATGGATAATATTGTCTACCATTTTTCATTTATTAATTAATACTTTATTTGGGCGACTGGATAAGGTTCAAAATTCAAATCTCAAAATTCCCATTTAACAAAAATCATAGGTTTTGCATCCACTTGCGCGAACCGCGATTCGAACCGGCGCCCACTCTCGCTTGGACGCCAAAACTACTGTGCTATTGTTTACTCACTGTTGAAATATACTCCTGAATATCTCAGCGAATTATTGTCGTACGACATTCAAAAGAAGCGTTGTGCTTGGAAAGAGACACCTTATATGCTCACGAACGAAAAACTAGTATTTAAGATACACCCTGTATATGTATAATATTTTCCGGAAGTTTTAAAGTCAAATTCGAAAAACTTTAAACGTCACAGCCCGTGAATGCTGTGCCTCACCGCTCTGGTTCGGAGCGGGCATAAACTTCAAACCCGTTTTTTTCCATGACAGCATTTTCAAAATTGGGCACGATTACGATATCTTTGGCGCCTTTATTTGACCCTGGTTTATTGATATTTGGCCCAAAATAAGACTTTTTTCAAGAGTGACAAAAATTGAAATTCGGCGTTTAAGGGGGTGAAACAGGGGGTTGAAAGTCGAAGCATTATTATGTTTGTGGTTCCCAATTTTGACCATGCGGCGTCCATATTCGATAGAAAATGCGACTTTTTCGCAGGGTAATGAAACTCGAAAATGCGGCTTTAAAGGATTGAAGAGGAGGGTGTTAAAATTTGACTGTACATATATTTGAACATAATTTTTTGTTGGATCTTTTATTTTCTCTATGAAAAAATTCCTTTAACAATTAGGATAAACTTCCGAAAAACTGTTACCTCCGATTGGCTTCAAATTTGGCACAGACCTTCTTTTTGACGATATAAGAGACCCTATGAAAAGGAATTTTGGCGTAACGCAATATTTTTTGAGATATTGAATTTTGAAAATCGGTAATTTGCTCAATCATGTATATACAAACATGTAATACATACGGTAAACGCCACTACTACCACAAACACACACGTGGGCGTGGAGCACTTTTCATGTGTATGCGTAATCGTTAAGTGAGTTTGGAGCACATTCGATGTGTGTGTGGAATCGTTGGGTGGGTCTGGAGCACCTTCGATGTGTGTGTGGAATCGTTGGGTGGGTCTGGCGCACCTTCGATGTGTGTGTGGAATCGTTAGGTGGGTCTGGAGCACCTTCGATGTGTGCGTGGACTCGTTGGGTGGGTCTGGAGCACCTTCGATGTGTGCGTGGAATCGTTGAGTGGGTCTGGAGCACCTTCGATGTGTGTGTGGAATCGTTGGGTGGGTCTGGAGCACCTTCGATGTGTGTGTGGAAACGTTGGGTGCGCACCCACACACACCCACCCACCCACACACACACACAGACACACACACACACACAGCAGAGAGGGTTTGGAGTCATTAAATACTGCGGAAATGACGAGCTGCGGGTCCTAATCTCTGCAAACACACACACGCAAAACGGCCCTTTTTATGGCCAGGAATTCTTACAGACAACCTCCACGCGGTGAATTCTGGGTAACGCAAATAGTCTGTGGACTGCCGTTTTTATTTGTATTGAAAGAACCGAGTTTCAGAAAAGCGAACGACGAATTACGATAAAACAATGTGAAACGCAGGGCGAATTGAATGTACGTCGAAAATCGAAAAAGTACATTTTTTTCTTCTTCGGAGGGCTGTAAATCCGAAACTAAGGCTTAAAATGAAAAAAGTTATTCTTCTTTTTCGTATTTTTTTGGCCCATTTTTCTTAACCCAACCATGAAATGCAGGCGCCAAAAATACCGTAATCTCCCCCAAAATTGGCATGCAGGATTACTGAAAAACTCTTAGGGTAGTTTCTCTGCGAAAATCTCAACCAAAAGTTTACATACCATGTTCATGTTTAAAAGATTGATAATTGGTTTAATTAGTAATAAATAAAATTAAAAACTACGCAATATTGACTCGGTACTAGTAGATAATACGATGGATATCATTTATTGCCGTAAAATATATTTTATATTGTGTTTTTGATCTACCATTGCCAGTAAACTTTTTGCCGGGACTGTCCAGGCTTTGCCCCAATTGTTTTTTTTCCAGGCTTTGCCAGGCTTTGCACCAAAATTGTAAGGGCTTTTCATGGTTATATCTTGGAAACTAGATGGTGAATCATTCTCATTTTTTTTTCACATTATTCGTGATATCTTACTCTAGCTTATCCTCGTTTTTTATCAATTTCTTAATTTTAGTTTTGACGGTAAAATTAATGATGCTCTGTTTGTCAATCATAACGCATTTGTTGCGTGTAAACCCAGCCAACTTTAAGTGTAAATATCTCAGGATTGGGATGGTCAAACTTGTTCAAATTGCACAGATGTTTGGATGATGTATTGAATAATATATATGTCAAATTTCAACCATTTCTTAATTCAACTCTTCTGTGGAGGTACTACCTTAAGCCGATTGAGTTGTAACTTGGTAGAAATATTGATAATATTGCTACCTTCTACTTGACGAGAATTGATTTTGAAATGTTAGTAGTGTAATGGGGCCGATTCTAAACCAAGATTCCTACTACCGACACTTACCAACCGAGAACGAACCAAAAAATGGTTAATTTCTGAGTTATCGGCGGATGGTCGGGTAGGGTTTTGGTTAGAATCGGCCCCATGATCGACTGTCGATATCTGTACTTACCGACCGTAGGTAGGGCTACACTGCTTATCGACCGATGGTGATGCTCACCTGCTTACCGACCGATGGTAGGGCTCACCTGCTTACCGACCGATGGTGGTAAGCCCCCCTTCGCCCCGAATGGAATTCGGTGGAATGGGGGGGGGGGGGGGTAAACACGGGACACCCGTCCGACTCCTACCGAGGCCGCGCAACGACTGGCAAAGAGTCGAAGTGCTTTGTAGTAAAAGGGAGTTCCCCTCCCCTCCCGCGGGCAGAGTGGGGCTGTGGGAGGAAGAGTGGATGGTCCGATTTCTCAGAAATTGTTTTAAACATTTGTGGGTGGTGAGTCATCGGGCGCTTGCCGTGGCTTGACAAAGCCCCCCCCCCCCCCCCACCTCCTCTTGCTGAGATGCGATAGTTTTGTTTATCGACGTGTTGAAACCGGCCAAATGAGGTGTTGAATGATTATTTTCCGAGAATTTATCATCGGCCGGTGACATTTGATAGCGTCAAAATGGCGGCGAGATTTCGTCAGATTTCTACGAATTATATTTTTTTAACATTTTTCCGCGATTGGACCCTCGTGCCCTCAATTTAGCCCGATAGCAGGAGGAAATAAACAGATGAAAAGACCGCCGTTTAAACTCGAGCGATGCGACGTTCCATTTGCACGCGCGTGCCGACACACACACACACACACACACACACACACACACACACACACACACACACACACACGCGCGCACGCACGCACGCACGCACGCACACCTTGTGGATGCTGCGCTTCACAAAGCCCCCCCCCCCCCCCCCCAAATAAAATGCGATATCGATAAACGCGTTGAAACTCGGCCGCCATGATGAAGGGGACTATAAGTGGGGGTGTCTAGAAAAATATTCGTCAGTATAGCGTTTCCCCGTCAACATGAGTCATTTCAGAGATTCAAAAAATCCTGTTTCTCAAAATTTGAAGAAGTTTGCTGAAGATCAATTTCGAAAACGCCCTCCCCCCTCCGATTCAAAAGTTCCAAAGATCAAAGGAAGTGAAGCATATAATGATAATGTTCGTCCCGAGCGATACGGAGCTGTAGGTGATTCACGGAAAAAATAGGCTCTTGTTGAGAAGTTGCCACGGAAGGCGGCGGAATCATGCGCCGCAACGAAAAAAAATGCGTGCAAGAGACGTGAATTAAAAGTGCGCATCGAACGATTGTTGCAAGACATTCAACAATTGAAAGGAGAAATAGACTCGTGGGCGCAGTTTCATTCGCTGAGGATGATATTTGAAAAAATAAATTTGGAGCCACGGCGCGAAGAATCTCCTCACCGACAAACGTCATTGGTCGAGGATTCAGAGTGGAGGGGGAATGGTGGAAGGGGCAAGTATATAATCTCTTGAAGACAGCTTCGAACGATCAGACGGCAAGTGAAAAATGGACGCGATCAATAAGATTGGTAAATACGCAGATTTTCTTCCGGCGAAGAAATTGAACGAGTTGACCCTCGAGTCGGAGTATTCCATCACCAACATACGGGAAGTGAACACGAGATATGGCAAAAAGTTCGTGATTGACATTCGCAACGAGTTTACCGTATTTCGACCGGGGAGGATCAGCAAGGTACTTGAAACGAATCCGGCGACGTTCCAGACGATGTTGGCGTCAACGTACAACGGAGATCTATGCATGGTCTACATCGGTGGAAAGTTCAATAGCATGGAATTCAAAAACCTGGCAAACGAACCTCGCGAATGCAGTGCGCGGTGAGGAGGAAGGCGACTAATGTCGATTGAATGCTCAAGTGAATTGCAAGTGAAAAAATGCTGTTGTTTTTTGTTCTCCAGGTCAAGAAACCCCGAGTCGCTATGGGGTCTCGGAAAAAAAAACACATCACAAAGGCTCGATGTTGGCGGAGGTGTTCAGACCTGGAATTCTGCTAACCTCGCGGCAGCGAATCCATGGCAAAAAGATTGTGTTTCGGACCACCAAGGCGCTCCAGGCTGACGTCAGCGCTTACATGAGATCTCGTGCGAAGAAATCCATGAACCTCGCCATCACAGTACTAAGAACATGTTCTATGTGTGTGTGTGTGTGTATGTGCGTGCGTGCGTGCGTGTGTGTGTATGTATGTGTGTGTGCGTGTGAATGGGAAAACATTTTGTAAACAATTTTTTTTTGTAAATAAAAAGAAAAATTATGTAATCGACAATAAAAAAATGTATTTCCTCGCATCCTCTTTCAACCATCTCTCCAGACATTGCACATTTTCATAGGCACATTTGAATTTCGGGTGGAGAGTCGCATGGTAGGGACATCCGTTGTTTCTCAGCTCTTTTGTCGCAAGCATCTCCAACGATGGGCAATCCAGAGCTCCGTTGCTAGGTCGGTGAATTTCTTCAACCACAGCGGTTTCTCCAATCCCTTGATGTAGACGATTCGAGCGTGTTGTAAGATTGATCGAATGAACATGGGGATGGTGTCGTGGGGAAAGTCGCCATCGTCCCATCGCAAACCATGGTAATTGCGCTCCAACCACATATTCGTACTCTTGTACTTTCCCGGCAGAGAATTCTAGGCGTACGGTGGTTCGAAGAGAAACGTCAAGGGCTTGCAGTCAACGCTCGCCACCTGGACAATTGATATTTCCTTCGGGAGGAATTTATTGATCGGTCGCTTGAAGCCTTGCACATCAACGATAAACTCGATGAGGACTGAAGGGGGGCGCGTGATCTCAACTGTATATCAACTTTCTTACCCCGCCACCTATCGGATTGTACTCGACAATACGATCATGGAGAATGAGACAGTATGCGAAAGTATTGGCGGGAATATTGGTATTTGATTCGAATTCGATGCGTACGTCAACGGGGCCGGACTTGAGAGAATCGTTCTGCTTCGAGCAATCAATGACAATGAGCGGAGCATACTTTATGAAATCCAATTTTTTCAAGCATGGTTCGGGCTCTCTATTGTAGTACGAATATTGAAAGTTTGCATACATTTGATAGAGAAGCGCATATTGGTTCTGCGCAATGTCTAGATTCAAATTCCCATAAGGATAACTTTGCGAATTGAGGTAGAGTTTGACATCTGTGATGTCACAATGATCGAAATTACACGCATTTGCGCTTTTCTTATTTTTACGATCGGTCTGGAAGGCTAGAATGACATATCGTGGCTTCTCAAGTTGCGTAGATGTCTTCACGGCCCACGTGTGTTTTGAGGTTGCGGGGAGCATTGGGTACTTGTACAATTCCCATGAGCGGAAAGTCATGGGTATCGGTGTGTCTTTACCGATAAACTTGAGAAGTTGGATTTTATGCTTATCGCAGAGTGTCACGTACGGTACGAGCCATTCTACTTTTTTCAACGTGAATTTGATGTCATCCTCACCTGCGGCTTACCATATCGCATTATCATTAGTCTTCGATCTCAATAGAATTGTCACGTCCCGTAAATTTTTAATATTTTGTTTATTAGTTTCCATTATTTTTTATCTTTTATCAACGGGTTTAATATTCATTATTTTCCAACGACTCCGTCGCCTCGTGTCTCTGTGCGGTGTCGGGCATGAAACGCCGACGGTGGGACCGGATGTACCCGATCGAATTCCGCTGATCGAGCATCGCCTGATCCGCGGGGTTCGAGCGTGGGACTCCGGGAGCGAACAAGTTTCCGTGGACGTTGCCAAAAACCCCACCGGGCTAATAGCAACCGAGCTAACGTCGGTCCGGTGGCGGTAAGTATGATTAGTTCCGATTTGTCCACGGTTCGCTCCTGGAGTCGGAGAAAACTCCTAGTAACAGCAGTACTCGCGGCGGTGTAATAAGTCCAGGCTAGCAACCTGGCGGACCCGCACAGAGACGTCAGTCTTTACTAGTAACGTAGTTAAGTAACGACATACTCGCGGCGGTGTAGTAAGACCTGGGTAGCGACCCGGCGGACCCGCATAGAGACATTGATCGTTACTTTAGGAAACCATATTTAATCACCAAAATTTATTCTCTAAAATACTAAATAACTATCGAACCAGTGATAAAGGTGCGGGGCCTACATTGAAGCCCCGAACAAAATAGAGGACACATAAGTTCAGCGTGCAGTTTGCGGGAGTGAAACGCGGGGAGATTGTCCCGCGGAAGAGCGTGCTAGACCGAGAGTGAGAGAGCGACGCGGGGGAAACTGTCCCCGCGCAAAGGCGTGATTACCCACAGAACGTTGTAAGTAGAATTAACGTAATATAATAAAATATCATTTATAGCCATTTGCCCCTAAATACCCATTGTTAGAATTTGTTTCCCCACTCCCATTTCCACAGGAGAGTTTGCCGGGCCCGTATGGGACGTGCGGCTATCCCTTCTACTCTTAAGAAGTTCTATTGACGAACCCAAAGGTAAAATAAAATCGTCCCTTCTCGACATAACAAATTGGTGGCAGCGGTGGGATACCCGCCTGCACTGTACAAACTCAATTGTGGAAATTGGAATATAACGGAAAGGTGGAAAATAATTTGTATTAAGTTGTCAAAATTTTAAATTCATATTTCGTCGATAAATCCGTGATCTGAGTGTCGAGTTTTCCGTTCTTTCTGTTTACGAATAAAACATAATTAATCAAAATGGTTGACGATCCTCGCGATGGCAGTCCCGGGGCCGGTGCGGGATCTAGTCGTGCGGGACCTGACGGCTCGCTTAACGATACCGTAACACCCGCCGACCTGTCGGTCATACTTAGCGGCATCAACCTGACAAACAGGTTGGTGTCAATTCCGGAATTCGACGGCACATCAATTCCCCTCGGTGACTACCTACAAAACATCCAGAATGCAGCTGCATTCGTACCCCCGTATCAAATGCCCGAATTTGTGACCGGGGTACTAAGTAAATTATGTGGTGAGGCGCGTACCTGTGTCCAGGGTCAAAATATTCTATCAGTCAGAGAACTAACGACCGCGTTGCAGGATGGATTAACTCACCGTCGGAATTTCGACTCATGTTTGGGTAGACTCTACGGCTTACGTTTAAAGCAAGGTGAGACACCCCGGTGTTTAGACCTCCGAATTCTCCGGCTAATGAGCGTTGCTTGAACCGCCTGGAAGGAAGAATTGGGGTGTGAGGCCTCTGCGATGAACGTTGACCCAATCGCGACGCTGGCCCTTGAATCTTTCCGTCAAGCGTTACCCTCGCGACTAAATGAACTACTCTACATCGCGAAACCAAAATCTCTCCGAGAAGCGCTTGAAATGGTAGAGGATCTATCCTCGGACTCGCTAGCCGGGACGGTAGAGCCAAAGTGTGGGGAACGACCGCGAACCCCCGTCGGCGACGCCCTCGCGTTAATCGCCAGAACGGAGACAAAACCAAGAGATTCGCGTTCGTCTTCCCCCGCGTCCCGCCCTGAATCGGGACGGGAGCGGCAAAAAGAGCCAGCGGCCCGATTCAGTAGTCCTGGAAGGTCGGAACATTTTCGACCCTCGGGAATACTGAAGCACCGAGACGATTCGCCGGCTAGATCAAATCGACCAAGGTCACCCGATGACCGAGGTGGATGCGAACGACGCTATTGTTGCTTGCGCGGTTCAGGTTGTGGGTGCTGCCCTTGGAACCAGCGAACCCCTACTCAATATCGCAAAGGCGGTGGCTGTAACCATCGGTGCTGCTGTGCCTATACCGGTGGGTGCAATTGCTGTCCTTGGACCGCCAACACCCAAATATATACCCGCGGCGAACGCTCAACATCATCGCCCGTCGCGGATCAGCGTGGCTCGCGACCCCAGAGTCCCGAGCCTTTAAACTCGAAAGGGGCTCGTCGTCCGGACACGGCGAGCCAGCCCTCCTTTACCACCCACGACAAACGCACCGTAAAATTTCAAGACATACGTTAATACGAGAATATCCCGCATCGGACTCCAAAATCGGGACAAAAGATTCCTCGTCAGAAACCGAGGACGAGATAGAGTCTCCGGTTGGTACACTATCTGCACCGGAGCTTGTCAATGGAGTCCAGAAATTTTATTGTGATTCCGGGTCGAGTTTAAATTTCATCAAACTTCGTGCCCTCCGTGATAACGTCACGTATGACCCCGCGAAATCGCGTGAATATGTCGGTCCTACGAACGGAAAGGCGTGGTCGTTGGGGACGGTAAAATTAACGATAAATAATCAACCCCATACCTTTCACGTTGTCGAGGAATTCGTGACAGAAAGTAACGGACTGCTCGGCAGACCCTTTATGCGCCGCGAAAAGGCCGAGCTATCGTTTCGTCATAATGCTCTCGTGATGACGAGCGATCCTATTCATCCCCGACCGTTTTTAACAAGCGGCTCGCCGCAAACGATCTCCGCGCCGAGTAAGAAAATTTTTACCATCAAAGCTCGGACACGGAAACCCTTGGCAGTCGCAGTTACGAATCCGGACCTTCGTGAGGGTTATTTGCCACGAATCGAGACTGAACCATGCTTATACATCGGCAACGCTCTGGTATCCCAAAAGAACGGGATATGTCATGTTCTCGCAATAAATACGTTAACTCATGACGTAGACATCGAGGTCACGCCGCAAGAAATACTGCCCTTCGAATATTGTCAGGCTGGTCCAAGCGAGGACAGTGGTTCGTCAGACGACGAAACATTGCCGCCGTCGAATCGCATTGCGGCAGTGCTGGAAGCTTTGCGCTTGGACGGGCTGAATGACGTCGAACGTTCTCACGTCCGGCGAATCGTGGAAGAAGACCCTATGCGATTTAAATTGCCTGGCGACAAACTACCCAGTACAAGCCTCGTTGCACACCGGATACCAACGGAAAATGATTTGCCAGTGAATACTCGCCAATACCGATTCCCTTCCATTCATCGACGCGAAGTCGAAACACAAATCGGCAAAAAACTCGAGAATGGAGTAATCATACCATCGCAATCCCCGTATAATTCTCCGGTATGGATTGTGCCCAAGAAACCCGACTCTCAAGGTCGGCCGAGGATGCGGATGGTGATAGACTTCAGGAAACTGAACGAGAAAACTATCTCCGACGCCTACCCACTACCAAATATATTTGATATATTGGACCAGTTGGGCGAGGCTCGGTACTTCTCGACCTTCGATCTGGCGAGTGGTTTTCAGCAAATTCGAATGGATCCGCGTGATAGCGCCAAGACCGCCTTCTTGACACCGAACGGCCATTATGAGTACGTTCGTATGCCCGAGGGTTTGAAGAACGCACCCGCGACTTTTCAGCGATTGATGGATAGTGTACTTCGGGGTCTCCAAGGTGCCGAATTGTTTGTTTACCTTGACGATATTGTTGTATTCGCTCGATCGTTGGAGGAACATGGCGCAAAAGTTCGTCGATTAATGGCTCGGTTGCGAGACGCAGGTCTCGTGCTTGAGCCCGACAAGTGTGAGTTCGTGAAAAGGGAGGTATGCTATCTCGGCCATATAATTGGGCGAGATGGTTTACGGCCCGATCCCCGAAAACTCGAGGCGGTGAAGCGCTTCCCGACCCCGAAAACGGCAAAAAATATCCGGCAGTTCCTCGGACTGGCTGGATACTATCGCAGATTCATTATGAATTTTTCCAGTCGTGCCAAGCCGTTATCGGATCTCTTGAAGAAGGGTAAGCCGTTCGAGTGGGGAAGCGCGCAGCGACGAAGTTTCCGTGATTTGCGTTAGGCCCTTTGTACGGAGCCCATTCTCAAATTTCCCGATTTTAACCGACCATTTATGCTTACCACGGATGCGTCAGATTACGCGGTAGGGGCAGTGCTAAGTCAAGAGCACGACGGCTTCGACTTTCCCATAGCCTACTTCTCTCGAATACTTCTCCCCGCCGAGGTAAATTATGGTCCCACGGAGAAGGAATGCCTCGCCGTCATAAAAGCTTTGGAGCATTTTCAGCCGTATTTATATGGCCGAAGATTTAAACTCGTCTCCGATCACGAGCCTCTTAAATGGATCGGCTCTGTGAGTGATCCAGGAAAGAGGTTGGTACGTTGGAGACTGAGCCTTCAAAATTACAACTATGAGTTGGTGTACAAACCAGGAAAGCTAAATATCAATGCGGACGCTCTTTCCCGTAACCCCAAAAATCCACTATCATCAGAATCGAGCGGATCGGAGGATTCGGACCGGCCGACAATGGTACTCCCTATAGATAGCGGGAGACCCCGACTGCACTCCGCCTCGAGTGAACGTTGCGTGGGGCCGATGAATCCAAGGCACCCCGATCCTAACGCTCGGAGCCCTATCGCTTGCCGTACGCGTGGACAAACAGCTGATCCAAATGCAGCACGCGGGCGACCCAATTATGCAGAGTCTTCGGGGACAAGCTCGGGAGAGGAAGCCCGACCCATACGGCGGCTAAATCGCAGCATGCTCCCTATCCCTCTCCTTCCCCCGAAACGACGAATTCTCAAACGTCCGCCACAGCTAGCCGATAAGACGCTGTGTCCACCACCCATGGCTATAGACGTTGGGGCCCCCGGCCCTGCTAGCCCTAACGAAATTATCGTTCCGGTCGAGCCTCCTCCTAGCGACACGGATGACAGTACTCCCGTGGAAGATTTTGTTCCCGACGGAAACGAATCGGTCCACGAGGGGCTGCAACGTACCTTCGGAAAATTCGACGAGTCACTGAAACAACTCGAACAGAAATTTCGCGAAGGGCGAGAACAATCAGCCGATATGGTTGAGGTATCGCCGACTGTCCGGGAAGTCCTCAACGATTTAGATCCTATCATAGATAGCGATGATCACGTACTGAGCGAACGATTGGAGACATTGTCTGAACGGTTCCAACGGCTTACTGAAGAGGAGCTCCTACGGAGAACTAGCCTTATAGGGCCCCGTTTTTCGCGTAGGAGCGAGCGAGACAGCGATGCCGATGACAGGACTCAGGTCCCTTCCCCGGAGTCGAGGGAGGCCATAATTAAAGAGATGCACTCGAGTCTTATAGGCGCCCACAAAGGCGTTACTAAGACCTATAGGCGAATTCGAGAGCGTTTTTGTTGGCCTACCCTCAAAAACGACATCCAAAATTACATCCGTCGCTGTAAGGATTGCCAAGAGCCGAACCTCGTTCGTGCACAGACCCGCGAACCCATGCTCTTGATCGATACACCAGCAGACACTTTTGATAGAGTATCCCTTGATACCGTTGGTCCGTTGCCTATTACTCCTCACGGGAATAAGCATATACTAACGATGCAAGATAATCTATCAAAATATTGTCTTGCTGAACCAATTCCCGATCTCAAAGCGACCCCCGTTGCAGAGGCGATAGTGCGTCGGCTGTACAGCCAGTTCGGAGCTCCACGGGCAATTCTAACTGACCGTGGAACCTCATTCACGAACGGGTTATTGAGGGAAATCTCCAAAATCTACAAAGTAAACCATACGACGACATTTGGCTACCGTCCCCAAACTAACGGTGCGTTGGAACGAAGTCACATCGTTCTAACAGAATATATCAAACACTACGCGGATAGATACGACGATTGGGACCGTTTACTACCCTTGGCTGAGTTCTCCTACAATACAAGCGTTCACGAGGCAACGAATTTCATGCCTCATGAGGTTGTGTATGGAAAAACAGCCCGACAGCCTAGCGAATTTCCGACCCAAGACCGTCTAGCTACGAGTAGTTCATTCCTCATTGAGCTCATAAAGCGGCAAAATGAAATTCAAGAGATGGCCGGGGAATCCCTGAATCGAGCTAAAGAACGCTCTAAACTATACCACGATCGTAAATGCCGGCCCTTTGTGGGAAAAATCGGAGATCAAGTATATGTATTAAAAGAACCTCGGAAAGGAAAGTTCGACACTCAATACCACGTTCCCTATGAAGTCAAATTGATTAGCGATAGGAATAATGTTGTTCTCGAGACTGAAACTGGCGAAAGGTTCGCTAACACGTTGACAAAATCAAATTAGCTTACATTTAGTTTTGTTCTAAAAAAAAAAGGGGGGAAACCCAAATAATATTCCATCTAAACAATTAAAAACGTTTATACAAGTATCGACAGAAGATTGTTAACTTCGATTATCCGCGACCTTACCATATCAACAAACTCGAAAATAATGCTGGAATCTACTACGAATTACGACCGGCGATGCAACTACAACGCGCGGACTGGAGACTGACATCATACATTGAGTTTGCAAATTTTGTCGCGTCTTCTCCGAAGGACGGCGAAAACCTGTTAAAACTCAAACAGGATGTCTCGAATATCACTCGGAGGCGGGTTAGATTGACGAGCTGATGGGTAGACCTTATATAATATCAAGACCACTGCGCAGTCACGATCTAAATGGCGATCTACGGGCAATTGGAAATCGCAAGGATCTCAAATCATCGTCGCCCTTATCGACCACGAAGAGGCGTTCAGTTCCCTTCGGGTTCATGGGAAGTATCAGCGAAATCCATATGCGGCACCCTCGCCGAGGATGACGCAGATTATCTCTCTTCCCAAATAGATCACCTGTTCAAAGATCAACAGAAATAGACACACTTCCAAGAACAACAAATGCATATTTTAAATTCAAAATTGCAAACGTTAGCGGAGAAAGCGAAAAATCATGCAGAGGATTGGAATTTCCCTACCCCCTGGAGCACGTGCGTCCAGAATACCTCTTGTCTCTCGTTTGGACAGACGTGACATCACGCAATGGGCACCTAATGACGAGAACATCTTACAAAACCATGCGTCGGTGTTACATGCGCATACATCCGCATCGTGTAGATTTCTGGGAATATTTGCCTACGTACGGCGGCTGGCTTTTCTCCTATTTCGAGTCAACGAAATCACGAGTAACGTGACTAAACGCCCCAATACCCGACGTAACACTTCAAGGCATGAGAATTCTACAGCTGAGAGACAATTGCGTTGGACTACCACGCTGACGAGTTTCCGTGCATATACGGGCCAAGAAACATTCTTCTACGAGCCGGGGGTAACATAAAATGTATCCATCGTCGTTTCTACCCTGGTTGATAGCGATGTTGCATTGGACCTGGGCGAATTTCATCAAACGCGTAACCATTCATCGAGTGGCAAACCGAGTCTGAGGTTCGGGGATATACGAAAGACTCAAGGACATAGCTCGTCACCTAGCCTGCCGATAAGTGCTCCGCGTCCACCGAGAGAGGACCCTCTTCCCCGCCCCGTTACTCGTCAAGAGTTACTCGTCGCATAGCGAAGCAGAGGCTGACCAATGTCGGGGAGTTGGTTCGACCGGCCGTCGCACAACGCAGAATGGAACAACAGCGAGGTAAATTGGGAGAATTACCTACCGTCCTCGCCAATATTATGCCGTGCGAGGATCCGTGAGTGCATTAAACACTATAAGTACTTAATCATAATTCATTGTTCGACGAGGACGTCGATGTTCCCAAAGGGGGGTGGGTTGTCACGTCCCGTAAATTTTTAATATTTTGTTTATTAGTTTCCATTATTTTTTATCTTTTATCAACGGGTTTAATATTTATTATTTTCCAACGACTCCGTCGCCTCGTGTCTCTATGCGGTGTCGGGCATGAAACGCCGACGGTGGGACCGGATGTACCCGATCAAATTCCGCTGATCGAGCATCGCCTGATCCGCGGGGTTCGACCGTGGGACTCCGGGAGCGAACAAGTTTCCGTGGACGTTGCTAAAAACCCCACCGGGCTAATAGCAACCGAGCTAACGTCGGTCCGGTGGCGGTAAGTATGATTAGTTCCGATTTGTCCACGGTTCGCTCCTGGAGTCGGAGAAAACTCCTAGTAACAGCAGTACTCGCGGCGGTGTAATAAGTCCAGGCTTGCAACCCGGCGGACCCGCACAGAGACGTCAGTCTTTACTAGTAACGTAGTTAAGTAACGACATACTCGCGGCGGTGTAGTAAGACCTGGGTAGCGACCCGGCGGACCCGCATAGAGACATTGATCGTTACTTTAGGAAACCATATTTAATCACCAAAATTTATTCTCTAAAATACTAAATAACTATCGAGCCAGTGATAAAGGTGCGGGGCCTACATTGAAGCCCCGAACAAAATAGAGGACACATAAGTTCAGCGTGCGGTTTGCGGGAGTGAAACGCGGGGAGATTGTCCCGCGGAAGAGCGCGCTAGACCGAGAGTGAGAGAGCGACGCGGGGGAAACTGTCCCCGCGCAAAGGCGTGATTACCCACAGAACGTTGTAAGTAGAATTAACGTAATATAATAAAATATCATTTATAGCCATTTGCCCCTAAATACCCATTGTTAGAATTTGTTTCCCCACTCCCATTTCCACAGGAGAGTTTGCCGGGCCCGTATGGGACGTGCGGCTATCCCTTCTACTCTAAAGAAGTTCTATTGACGAACCCAAAGGTAAAATAAAATCGTCCCTTCTGGACGTAACAGAATCAAATCATGCTTGGCGTTCACAATGATTTTTTGATAATCTTCGGCGAAACCGAGGATCATACTTAGATGTATGCATACGTCAAAATTCCCATCGGCATCTGCGACAGCGTGCCCGCTGCGAACATCATACCAGCCAGCATTCTCAAGCTTATAGTTCTTGGATTGACTCATGGATGCATATCCCTTCATCGAGCTCGTTATGCCCACATTTTTACATCGATCTATTTCCATGGCATTGAGCTCGTATCTCACCTCGTCGAACAAATAGCAAATGCCATTGTTTGCGAATAGTGTATTGGCGGCGATTGTGCCATCGGCTTTGGTGACTCGCCCGCATACGCGTAGCGAACTTTGACTGGGAAGTATGCATATGTCTTGATGCTGAATGGAAATACGTATTTCATCACTGTTATTGAAGGTTGTTGATGCATACGGCTGATGAACATGAACCTCATAGTGCGCGATGGAATCATCGAAGATGACGGGGGTTTTGATATCAGTTATTTCCGCCTCCATCTCAAACAGCATACGCACGCAATGCAGATTATGTAGTTTTTCATGCGATTTTTTCACGTATTCGTAGACCCAAACTCCGCAAAAACATCACGTTCTGCGGTGTTAGCGGTGTGCGTGTCCATCGACTACTGTACTCGCTCATCGACGAAGTATTGTTTTTATAAGTGCTCGCGACTTTGTGAAAGACTATACCCATTGCGATTTGATGTGTAATCGTATGGTTATTGTCTCACCGCGAAAGTTCACCAAATCACCGTCCTCATCCACTATTCGCAGTTGAATGTTGTCTATCGTCTTGCTCGCGATTGGTAGATAAATTACGTGCGACGGTATCTCGATGATTTTATAGCCTGGTGGTACGGATGGGAAAAACTCGTGGATTGTGTGTACTCTTCGCTCGTTAATATACGCGCCAGCTGTGAGGTTACATTCGACGTGGAAGGCGTTCACTTTGAGAATGGTCACTAGATTATCCGATTGATGCTTTTCACCAGCTCGTAGTCTACGGGGTGCAATTCCTAGCATACGTCCGATAGAATCCTCGGGCGTGAAATATATTTCATAATTGCACTCGATTTCACTGCGCAGCGTATTGTGGTTGAGCCTAATGCGAATGGTAATGTTTTACTTTGCCAGCTCTTTTTCCAAGTATGTCGCAATATCGGCTAATTCGTAACTTCCAGTAGGTATGGTAAAAACGTTCTTGCCAACGTAAAATTTGTTGTGTCCAATGTCTATATTTGGAATAGAATTGTAGGTTAGGAGTTCGATGAGTCCGAGGGTATAATTCTTGTGGGGGGCGAGTTCAATGGGGGGAAAGTATTGAGCCTCGAGCACAGACGATGATCCCGATAAGGTCAACGTAAGACTGTTATCCATCATGTCGTTTGACAAACTGACTCGATTTTTCCCTCATCACCCACTTTTATACAGAGAAAATCTCTCTCGTCGCGGTAATTGTCGACAGAGAAACTTCAGACACAAATGACCACACTCGAATGTGTCGTATGTCTGGTACCTCTTGTAATTGTAATTCACGCTACTCACACCGAAGTATTTCAAAAGTTCAGCAGGTGGTTGAAGATCGCCGAAACTATCGAAATAATGGACTCCATTGTTGGTTTTTTTGTACGCCACCCAATGTGTGCCAGACCCCATATCCTCATCGAGATTTACAATGGCACATTCGCGTAGCCATAGTCCACCCTTGGGCAATTGATTTCTCATGTAACATCCACGAAAATACGGGATTTCCATTATTTTGGCGTATTTTAGCAAATCTGCATCGGTGAGTGGTCGGTGAGGTAGCTCTACTTTACGTTTTTTGGCGCGATAAAAAGACCCATTCCCTGTTTGTACGGCTTTAGATGTAAGCCTTTGCCTAATGATATTGCTTCAATCGTTCGATTGTGACGCTTGCTCTCTTCGAGCTCACGTTTCGCTGCTTGAGCGGCCTTGACCGCTTTGACTATGTTGGTCGCACCACCTGCTAGCGCCCCTGCAGCGCTGAGACCGGCAAAGATGGGTACGAGAAACGGTAGGAAGCCACTTACCTTACGAGGTACAGGCAACACTCGAGGCGTACGCCCTTTGCGCGTGCCACTTGTGACCCTCTTGACGGCTGCTCGGGCGCCCTTTAAGGCCGACGCAGCGACTGCACTTGAATCTTCGCTCTTCACCATGGCTTCTCTCGCTGCATCGATGATTTTCTTCAAGCCAACAATTTTTGCTCCCCTCTTCTTCTTACCAGGTGTGTAAGTATGAAACCGGAATTTTTGTACAGAAAAAACACGTTTATTGTAATGATATGATACAAAGTAACTTATTCAAAGTATTGTCCGTCGCTATCTATACATTTTTCCCATCTTTCTGGCAATTTGTGGATTCCGCGCCAAAAGAACTGTTGCTCTTTTGAGGCAAACCAGTCATCGAGCCATTTTCGTATATCTTCGTAAGAAGTAAAGCGCTGCTCAGCAAGTGCGTGTCCCATCGATGCAAACAAGTAGTAATCGGATGGGGCAAGGTCCGGTGAGTAAGGCGCGTGCTGAAGAATCTCCCAACGGAACGACTCTATCGTTTCCTGGACCTCTTTTGCTTTGTGTGCTGGTGCATTGTCATGCAGCAAAATCACCTTGTGTTGTCTTTGTTGGTATTCTGGTCGTTTTTCACGCAAAACTCGATCCAAATCGGTCATTTGTTGTCGGTAGTGTTGAGTATTGACAGTTTCCCCAGGTTTCAGCAGGTCGTAGTAGATTATGCCCTTCTGATCCCACCAAATACACAGCATTGTCTTTCGTTCGTAGCGGTTTGGTCTTGCCGTCGATGTTGATGGTTCACCCGGAGTAACCCATGACTTTTTGCGCTTAGGATTCTCGAAATATATCCACTTTTCATCGCCAGTCACAATTCGATGGAGAAATGACTTTCTTTTGAACCTGGCGAGCAGCATTTCGCATGATGTTTTGCGGTTTTCCTGCTGTCTTTCGTTGAGTTCATGTGGAACCCATTTCCCCACCTTTTGTATCTTTCCCATGGCTTTCAACCGAAGGGAGATGGCTTCTCGGGTCACCTTTAACTGATCCGCCAGTTGTTGTTGTGTTTGAGCGTCGTCTTCGTCCAACAAGGCTTGCAGGTCAGCGTCTTCAAACTTTTTCGGTGGTCTTCCACGTTCTTCGTTCCTCACGTCAAAATCGCCACTTTTGAACCGTTTGAACCACTCGAAACACTGTGTTTTACCGAGAGCATGCTCACCAAACGCCTCCACAAGCATTCGATGCGATTCGGCTGCGGTTTTCTTCAGATGAAAACAGAAAAGTAGTGCTGTCCGCAAATCGTAATTTGTTGGCACAAAACTCGACACGTTTATCTCTAATAAACTAATGCTACTGAATGAAACTCGTGTTATTGTGAGTTGGAAATCTTTGTCGGATATCAATACAATAACAAGACACCGCTGACGTGATGTGTCGGTAACTGCATCGACATCTAGCGCCACCTATGGGCAAATTCCGGTTTCATACTTACACACCTGGTAATCCCCATGCCGAATTTTCTCTTCACTTTCATGATTCCTGCTACGGCAAGCGCATTTGTTTTCGCCGCGATACTAGCGTCGCTGGCGCGAACTCGTTGCCAAGCTCTCTCCTGCAATATTTTATCCGCAGAATGTCTAGCTTCGAGGTTTTCACGATTTTTCGAATACGCGATATCGTGCTCTTTGCAAGTTGCATCCAACGAATTTATTCCAGGATCGCCGTGTGCAAGACGTTTAGCTAGCTTTGTGCCGGGTCCGCAATACTGATATCCAGGCAAGTGCAATTCAACGGGAAGTTTGTTGATGATACGATTGAGGAGACCTTTACCGGACTTCTTTCCTCGACGTTTGATCATGATGAAGGTTGACGCTCGACTGAAGCGGCAATAGATATAAAAGCTCGTTTTATACCAAAATTATGTCAGTCGCAACGAAGATGAAGTCCAAGACGTATGGAATGCTGCCGGTGATAAACTTTGATGAATTTACGCAAATTCGGGGAGAGGGTGGACAAAAGCGTCATGGTGATTTGCTGCCAAATACGATTCGCGCGGTATTCTGCGGTCCGTCAAACTGCGGAAAAACCAACGCGTTGCTCACCCTCGTGATACACCCGAATGGTCTGAGATTCGAAAACGTTTACCTCTATTCAAAGTCGCTGAAACAGCCGAAATATCAGTTACTCGAACAATTTCTCCAGCCCGTGAAGGGTCTCGAATATCATCCATTTAACGAGCATGAACAAGTGGTGCCACCGAGCGACGCACGACCAAACTCCATATTCATCTTTGACGATATAGCGTGCGAGAAACAGGACAACGTGAGAGCCTTTTTCTCCATGGGAAGGCATGAGAATGTGGACTGTTTCTATCTTTCTCAAACATACGCTCGTATTTCTAAGCATCTCGTACGCGATAATACGAATTTCATAGTTCTCTTCAAGCAGGACGACTCGAACTTTAAGCATGTGTACGATGATCATGTCAATACCGATATGTCATACACACAATTCAAAAATATATGTTGCGAATGTTGGAATTCCAGCAAGTATGGATTCCTTACAATTGACAAGGATAGTAGTATCAATGAGGGTAGGTATAGACGAGGATTTGATTCTTTCCTCCGAGTCAATAAATAAGGTGCTCTTTGTTGCAATGCATACAGTATTGCTTGTATTGTGAAACTGACAACAGCATGAAGCGTTGACAACTTTTGCAAGAAAAAGATGTGTTGCAGCAAATCGTCAAGACCAGTGATGCAATTAGACGAAAACATCGAATGATAAAGATGGGTAGAGATAATGCTGATCAGGCGATGCAGGATGTTTTTAAGCCGATAGTCACACCATTGGAAAAGCTCGTTTTTCACAAGACGTCACCATTGAAGAAGAAGGAGGAGGAGGAAATCAAGAATGAAACAGAATAAAATGAGAGTGAAGTTAAGTATGAGTCACCGGAAGATTCAACTTTCACAGCGGCGTATGAGCACAAAGATGATGCCTCTGATGACGATGATGGTAATGCCGATGCTGATGATGATGATGATGATTCACGCAGTCGAGTCGATGAATTGATAAAAAAATATCTCGTATTGTTACGTATGGGTAAAAAGAAAAGTCTGGATACCACATACGGTGTGCGAATGCTTGCCAGCACCAAATTAATGATGGGCGATTCCCCGATAATTTTCGATTCTCCGCATATTCGTGTGGGGGAGAAAAGTTATGCGACAACTGTGGGATTGACGGAGCTCCTATTTAAAAAAGTGCCAAATGTCGCTTTTCTCGAACCGAACGGTTTGAAAAATTATGAAAATATCATCATTGGCACGAACGCGCATAAAAAATATTACAAACCGGACGGAGCTGTGCGACGTGAAAACAGTCACAAATTCAAGATTTATATTTCGAAAATAATTCGAGCACGTACGGGTCGGGGGATGTATAAAAAAGCCAGAAAAAATATGCAATTTGACTACGTTTACTGGGACAATCCGAATGAGCTTGTAGATCGTCTTCGATTACTCCACGCATCTCAAGCGGCAGGCAACTCATAGCATTCCAATGAGATCTTATCGATTATCGAAGAATTGCGCGAGGCTGGAATTATTTATTAGGAAAAACGATCGTTTTTCCATTCGCATGTTGAACGTTGATGTGTGTGGATCTCCGTGCGCGCGCGCTATGAATGATGACAAAAAACTGACTCTCGTGCGAGAGCTGCATAAGCCTGCACGAAGAAATTATACTCGTCGACACGTTGACATTCGAGGTCTGGATGAAACGTGGCAAGCCGATATCGTAGATATGTCATCGTACGCGAGGCAAAACTCGCAACATAAGTTCCTCCTGACCGTCATCGATATATTCTCCAAATTCGCCTCGGCCATACCGTTGAGAAGCAAGAGCGGTAAAGATACGACGATTGCCATGAAATCTATATTCAATCAGGGTCGCATACCCAAGAACTTGCACGTCGATCGTGGAAAAGAATTTTATAATTCACAGTTTGAAGCTCTTATGAAAAGACACAATGTAAACATGTATTCAACGTATAGCAATTTGAAAGCATCAATCTGCGAGCGTTTCAATAGAACGTTAAAGAATAAAATGTGGATGCAATTCAGTCTTCGCGGAATGTACAAATGGATGGATATTCTGGATTCTCTCGTTACCGAATACAACAACACCGTTCATCGAACCATCCGGGAAAAACCGAAAAATGTCAATCGTACCAATGAAAGAGAGATTCTCCATCGTATTTTCCGCCAGCGTCGATTAACGGCAAAAAAATCACAAAAATTCAAAATTGGTGATAATGTGCGAATTAGCAAATTTAAGAACGTATTTGAGAAGGGTTATACGCCCAAGTGGACAACGGAAATATTCACGATATGCAGAGTGAAAAGAACAAATCCAACGACGTACAATCTCAAGGACCATCGGAACGAACCCATCGCCAGCTGCTTCTACGCAGAGGAGCTCCAGAAAGTCAAGTATCCCGACATTTACCTCGTTGAGAAGGTGGTGAGGAAGCATGGAAATCGAATGCTCGTCAAGTGGCTCGGTTTCGACGATACGCACAACAGTTGGATCGACAAAGGAGATTTGTGAAAAAAAAACGTTTTAATAAAAAAAGTTGTCTTCGAAAAAATGCATCACGCCCCCCCCCCCCCTCGAAGGAAAAATCCTCCCCTTGGGCCGTTGTCCCTTTGTCTTATCCGATATGAAGAAACAGCTCTTACGTTTACGACCAACTCATGCAACCCGATGCATATATGCTCTGAGACGCCCGTCGACGCAACACGCCCCCCTTGACTTCATAGTCACTGTGGTGGTTCTCCTGTCCCACAATTTCATATCTCTCTCTCTCTCTCTCTCTCTCTCTCTCTCTCCAACGGTGAGTCTGAACAGACGTGATATTTTCTGTGAATTTCTGCTCTTCTTTCTTGGACCCGGTTCTGCTGTCTTCTGCCCTCGGGCATTTTTGTTCTAGCACTAAAGCACGCACAATATTGCTTTCTACCGATGCTGATATTATCTGCACTCTGTGCATTATATGTGCACGGATAATTCGGTGGAAAACATTGACGGATTGACGGATTTTCTAACCTGGCTAACATTACCAGTATCCACCGGCTTCCCGGAACGACGCGTCTTTCACCGAATTTGCTACAGTCAACACTCTATAATCAGATACTTCGTTACGCTGCCGAAAATAGTTCAAGGATATAGGTGGCGCCATCTCTTGGCGTCCCCTGCCCTATTGACCTATCGATCGGGAAGGATCCCAATTGATCGATAGCACACCAATTATCGGCTGATTGCGGCGCCGGTCGAGGCGCCTCATGGCGTTCAGGAGCAAGCTCCGACTCAGTGCTGATAAAGATGATTTCTCTCCGGGATCTTCGAGAAGGATGGCAATCTCACCCCAAATGGATCATAATGTCGAGGATTACAGTGATGGGGAATCGCTATGTGAGGAGCCCCTAAGCTTTACACCGCCGTTTTCTGAGAAGGACGTCGAAAGGATGAAATCTTCATTAAAAAGTGGAGTTTCTACTCTCACAGGTGACCTTTTTTCGAACAAAAATAGTATGGAGCGGAGGCAAATGGCCATGGAGATCCTGCATGAGCATATGGATGCTATTGATGCCTTAGCGGCCGCCTATCTCCAGACTCTTGCCGTATTGAAATCTGTTAACTCTATAAAAAGCGCTATGAAGCATGAGGTTCGCTCTGCGGTCAAAACAGCTGTAGATACTGCAATAGAGAAGCTTGATCACGGAAATCAAGCAAGATTAGAAGATATGCGTACGTATGCTAGCGTCGCAACTGGCAAGGCTGTCAAGGATCGCGTAAAGGTTGCAAATGGGCCCTCTCTGATGGTTCCAAAGATAAAAAACGTGTTTATTGGTCCGATGGCTAGTGAAGAAAAAAAATTTGCTGATTCGAATATGACTAAGGCTGCAATTTTTAAGGCGTTAAATCCGGCCGATGTTAACATGAAAGTCGTAAACGTAAAACGAGCTAGAGATAAGGGAATTAGGCTAGAAGTCGACACTGTGGATCTGAACAAGCTCAAATCGCTCAAAGCGCTGAAGAGTGCGGGTCTAGAGGTCAAAGAGCACTGTGGCTTGAGACCTAGGATGTTAGTTCGATTTGTACCAACCGAAGTTGGACCTGATGAACTTGCCAAACAAGTTATCGTTGCGAACGCGCCAGATGAGCCTGAGGACTCTGTACGCGTTGTTTACGAGTTCGAGCCAAGAGGAGGACGATCAACAAGAAATATTATAATAGAAGTAACAGCAAAGGTTCGTAACATTCTTTTAACTAGAGGTCGGCTGTTCGTTGGGTGGAACTCGTTCCCCATTGAGGATCATATTAAAGTGTTGCAATGCTACAAATGTCTGGGCTTCGGACATATAGCCGGCAATTGTCGTGGAAACGCTCGATGTGGGCATTGCGCAGGCAATCACGAGATGCGAGATTGTAGGCATAAAAAAGACGCACCTCGCTGCATCAATTGTAAATTGTCAAACCTGGATGATAACCACTTTGCGATGGACAGTAAAAAGTGCCAGCTTTTGAAGCGGCGATTGGAAGAGAAAATTAGTCTTATCGAGTATTCATAAATGGCTCCCCCGTCAAAAACAAAGTATATCGGAAATCTTAGTGTTGCGCACGTGAACTGCCAGTCTATATTAGCTAAAGATCATTTAGAAACTTTTAGAGAATATTTTTCTCATGTCTCTTGCCATATTATATGTATTTCCGAAACGTGGCTTAAACAGGATGTACCAGATAGCATGATTGAATTGAAAGATTATAAAATATTTAGACGTGATAGATTGGATCGTATTGGTGGTGGTGTTGCCTTATATGTGCATCGTTCGCTTAAGGCTAATGTTATATCATCATCATCTGGATTGACTTCGGATGGTCCGGAGTTTTTATTTCTTGACGTGCATCCTTCAAAGGAGCCAAGGACTCTCGTTTCAGTTGTGTATAGATCTCCCAAGACTAAGGAACTCTCGACTTTTACTGACTTATGTAATAAGTTACAGCCACTTTACAACAATTTTATCGTAATGGGTGATCTGAATATAAACATTGACGCCAATAACCATGATAGCCGTTTTCTTGTCCAATTTATAACCATGAATGATCTATTTTTGATACCCTACCAGGCGACCCATCACACTGGTACATCACACACACACATAGACCATAGTATAGTTGACAGGGAAGAAAAAATAGTTGCCTTTGGTCAAGACCCTGTCTCTCTATCGGGACATGACTGCATTTGGATTGAATACTGTTATAAGGCTGCCGAGGATATTCGTGATGAAATAGTTAAAAGAGATTTCCGTTCTTTTGATCAGCAGGCATTTATGTCTGATCTAATAGCTGTCGACTGGTCATCGTTTTTTGACTCGCAGTCGGTAGACTTTAAAGTGTCTTTTCTAAATACTATATTGCTTGACTGTCTTGACGAGCATGCACCAGTAAGGAGATTCGTATGTAAGCGAGGCCCTTCGCCCTGGCTCACAGAGAATATTCGGCGCATGATGCATGAACGTGATAAAGCTTGGAAGCGGTATGTGAGAAGTAACAAGGACCCTGTATTTCACAATAAATTTAAAATGCTTAGAAATCAGGTGCAGCATATGATCAAAATAGCCAAGACGAAATTCTTTAGTGAGGCCTTTGATAGTGTCAAGGATGCTGGATCGGCGTGGGGTAAATTGCGTCAACTAGGTATTTTACGCTCAAGAGGTGACAACCACCCACTTGCCGTGTCTATTGATGAACTCAATCAGTATTTGTCATCTATTAATCTCTGTAAAGCTGGAACTTTGCAGATAACACATGAGATTCATACGGTGGGCTATGATGACTCTGCCTTTTACTTCCACGACATCTCCCCTGACATATTAATAAAGGTAATTCAGCACGCTTCATCTGAAGCTCTTGGTGCTGATGGCATCTCCTTACGAGTCATCCGGATGGCCCTCCCGGCCATTCTACCAATGATACTTCACATTTTTAATTTCTCACTCTCGCATAGTATTTTCCCGTACATCTGGAAAAAGACTCTAATAAAACCGATACCAAAGACTAAATCGCCAATCTCACCAACAGACTATAGACCGATTTCAATTCTTTGCGCTCTGGCGAAGCTGCTAGAGCGCATCGTTGCGGATCAAGTCACAATTTTTCTAGAGAACAATGATCTCTTTGATCCTCTACAATCTGCGTACAGGAAGGGTTACAGCACCCAAACAGCGTTATTGCGTATCTGTGATCATGTGCGCCAAGGTATAGACCAGGGAATGGTTTCGGTTATGGCACTTTTTGATTTTTCTAAGGCATTTGATCGGGTGAATCATGCAGTGCTTCTAAGGAAGCTCAATGAGCTGCACTTTTCTGGGCCTGTAGTACGCTGGTTGAAATCATATCTAACTGGCAGGCTACAAGCTGTTCTTGGGCCTAATGCTACAAGATCCGGCTGGACAGCAGTGGAATCGGGCGTTCCTCAGGGATCAGTTTTGGGTCCATTACTATTTATGCTATATATATCAGATCTTCGATTCGCTCTTTCATACTGTGACTATAACATCTACGCAGATGACCTACAAATTTTCTTAAGGTGTCATGTATCAGACATAGAGTGCTGTGTATCCAAAGTAAACATGGATATTATGTTGGTCAGAATTTGGGCTAACCTCAATGGACTGGTACTAAATGATAATAAAACTAATGCTATTATACTTGGAAGCCGCCCCCTTGTTAGAGCACTAGACTTATCAAAGTTACCTAGTATTGTTAGTGGCAGTTCTGTGATCGAGTATCGAAACTCAGTAAAAATTTTAGGAATTTGGCTAGATGATACTCTGTGTTGGAAGGAGCAAGCTATCAATATAGCTAAGAAAGCAAATTCTCGTCTCTACCAACTCAAAGTATGTCGAAATTTTCTTCCGAGACATATAAGGGCCAAACTAGTTTCAGTCTTGATCTTGCCCGTATTTGATTACTGTTCGTGTCTATTGAATGGAATAGCTGAAACGTACAACAAAATCCTTAAGGTTGCACTAAATTCGTGTGTGCGATATATCTTTGATCTGAAATGGTTTGAGCATGTTACACCATACTGGGCAAAGCTTACTTGGCTCCGATTGGATTCTAGAAGAAAGTACTTCATGATATGCACAATTGCTGAGATTCTTCGCACAGAAAGACCAGCATATCTCAGGTCGCTTTTCAAAAGAAATGAGAGAAGAAAGGGCATGGTCTTAAGGAAAATCCTTGAGCCCATATCAATACCGCGTTACCGTACGGAATATCTAAGATATGCCTTTCATATCTCTGCGGCATATTTGTACAATTTACTCCCTTCAAAAATCATGTCTCTGAGGAAATCAGATTTCAACGAAATAGTAAAGAAAATGCTTGCTGAGGGTATTATCTAGATGATGCAGGTTTTCGAGTGGTTAGCTCCTCTATCTTATCTTGTCTTTCTTCTTTTCCTTTATTATTTTTCTTAGTTTTGTATCCCATCTTAGTTTGTATATCTTACTGCGTACTATTGTTCATATTGTTCTTCCGCTTTATTATTTATTATTTTTTAAGATTGTTTTTGCATTATATAGAGTCACCTATTTTTGTTTTTGTATCGAGCCTTTCTTTTATTTTTGTATTATCCTTGAGGAATATGTAAAATGAGGATTGCGTGCCAGAGGACCCTACTTGGTCCTAGTGCACTAATAAATCTATCTATCTATCTATCTATCTCTCTCTCTCTCTCTCTCTCTCATTTTATTTTTTCATGTTCCATATCATCAGAAGCATAACCCCATGGCAGAGTGTGCGTGGAATCTGGGATTAGCACTCTTTTGTCATCTCTCCAGCTGAGAGCAATTTTCTGTTGCGTCGCCGTGTGTACAATGTGTTTTTTACTCGTGATCAATTGTTGCGCCTTGACAAGATTTTCGTGCGCAAACAAGCAATTTTTAAAGTCGTCGAATGTGATGGATTTCAGGGTTGACCGCCGTACACCCTTTGCTCTCTTTTTCGTGTCATCACAGTCCAGAATTTTGAACGAGTGCAATTTCGCTCTTAAACCTACAAACTCCGTCATAATGCGACCATTATTCTCATCTTTCATGAGACCTAGTACTTTCTTATTGCGTAAAGGCATATTATACGGATTGTTGGGTGAATAATCAGACGTGTCAAATTTGTCAATATCGCGCTTCATCGTTTCATACATGTCGGGCACGCTGATGTGATAGATGAGACTATCAGTGTCTGTATACAATAATTTTGCTCGATCGTCGAATCTTTCGCGCATGAAATTGTAATGAAAATTATAAATCCAGGACTTGGAGATATCGAGTATGGAAAATCCGGTGTATATAGGCTTGTTGAATAGGACGCATGCTTGATTGAGCTCGATTATGACGATGTCATTGTCAAATATGGTGCAGCTATGGAACGTTGGCTTGGCAATCTGCGCTTCGGCCCCCCACCGCCCCTTCCACTTTGTCAGGAGTCGCACTTCCCGATGTTTCCTGACATTTTCCATTGTTTTACTAAAGACCGCGTTGTTCATGAGTTTGTAAAAAATTTTCTCAAAATCATTGTTCGATTGCTTTCTCAATTCCGTATTTATATCGATGTATTTTTTCAGCCATGCGCGCTGTTTGAATTTGAGGACTCTGTGAATTTTTAGGAGACGCAATCCCAATTTCAAGCATTGCTTCAAATTTCTATAATGAATGACGTATTTTTCTTTTCGAAGCAGTGTGATCGTTAGTTTTCGTTGAGTGCTACCAGGATGGACGTAGTGTTCGGGGCACAGAGGCAGATCATTGTGGGTGTCGTGTAACTCTCGAGGATACTCCAAATCGACTTCGAAAATGTAGCCCGTTTCGGCGTCGTCGGGAATACTCTCGATACGTTCCCCGAAATTTTCCACCCAAGCGAACGAGCCGAATGGTAATGACTCACACATAGCTGCACCATACAGGTTATTGACATCGTAATACATCAAGTATGACTCGGGCTCGTTTGGATTGAAGTTATCACGCATGTAGCGATTATTCGCTTTCCCGTACCTATTGCTATAGTTCGAGTTCTACGCTGGTACATTTTAACATCGCATCAAACGATAGACCGGGTGCAGTAAAATAGTGCAATGGATCGAGACCGTACGTGTTGATGCAATTTCGTCGAAAATTCTCAAAAATATCTGTCAGAAGGAGTACGTCGGTTTTCAAATACAAGTCGGAATATTCACCCAACGTTTTGAGATTAAAGGCAGTCCAAACTTTGCACGCGTGCGCGTAATCGTCCGCCGAAATATCTTCATTACTCAATCGGGAGAAAAATGTATCTTTCGCAGGCAATTGCGTCTCATCGAGTCGCATCCAAGAGTCCACATAGTCATAGGGAAAAACGCCTTTTCACGTCAACAATTCAAATTGCGTGGCGTTAGCGCAATGCTTGCGTGTTACTATTTTTTGATAATTTTTCAGGTAAGATGCTAACTTTTCGATGCTACTCGGCATGAACCTCAAAGAGTCGATGAATCGATACTGCACGCGTGTACCTTTGACGCGCTTCGAAAAAGATCTATATTTCTCCTTGTTAATCGGCAAAAGACTCATGGATCCTTCGGAGGTTCGAGCCAATGCTACTATCAAAAAGTGTGCATCGTATCCGGACAAGTTGTGAAAGACTATCGGCACTACGTGGGCAATTTTGTAATTCAAATTACAGTCTTGATGAGCGGTGCCGCGGAATTTTCCCGTAAAGTGACAATGATCTCGGACTCTTACGTTTGTCGGGGCAAATGGTTTTTCACAAATGTGACAATTTTCAGCCAACTTGAAACTTCGACTTTCGTCGCTACTCAAAGGTTTCATTGGTACTATGGTCTGGAAAATGTCGTGCAATGAGCCGGCCAGTCCTTCTAATTTACGCATGAACCATTCGATACAGTTCTTTCCACGAAACGCCTTGTACTCAGAGAGAGCGTCATTGAAACTGCAATGCTTATAGTAGGCAATGCTATGAGGGGTATGCTTTTGATAATTTACAGTGTTAGCCTGCGGTGCTGTGACCGGTTCGAGCAAACATTCCAAATCTGCGTAAATTACAAACGGAACTATCTTCTTGTGCTGATAATTTGTGAATTTCAATTTTGTATTTGTACCTTCGGGAAAAGTAACACGACAATTATTACTGCAGTCTTCTTTATGACGTTGCAATATTTCTTCTGTGCTGAAGTAACACAAACACCGGTCGCAAATCCACAGGTGATGTCCTTTCCTCGACACCTGTGCACTCAAGAGTCGCGACATGTTCTTAATCCACGCGTAATGATGATACACCTTGGGAACACTTGCGTCCTCTTCCTCATCCTCCTCCTCCTCCATTTCGGTGCTGATCATGAGTAGATGAATGTTTGGTTTATCCGACATTTGCTTACTCAGATATATCGGAACAATTTTACTCGTGCCATCTTTTGTCGTACCATCAATCCCATACACATGGATCGATAAGCCATTCGATTGCTCAAATTTTGCAATCTTTGACAAACTCATCGGGAAATCCAGGCCTTCGTAGTGGAGCATCTCGCTATAATGAGGATAGGAACTCGTACGTTCGGGATGCATCCTCGGTGGTGGAGAGAGTGCTGCTGTGACGGACCAGAGAAAACAATAGGGGTCATTGTTTTGAATATTGACGACGGCTCGTTTCGTCTGTATATCCCTCGGGAGACGCGTGTAGGTGGATAAGCTCCCTCGCAGCGGTTTGTACTTGTTAATGTTCACAAGTAAATGGGAGATTTCGTGTAACGTCCAACCCGACTTTTTTTCCTGGAAGTCCTCGATTTTGGCGGAGAGTTTTGCTTGGACGCACTCGATGAACCACTCGGCAATATCGATCGATGGTAGAATGACCGCGTTTGTCGTTTGAAATGTCTTTTCCTCCTCAATGATTTCATTCACCTTCATGAGGTGAAATTTGCACGCCAAGGTCACCTTCACCTTCACGTTACCCTTCTCGCGCACGATTTTGTCCAATTTTGAAACCACCATGCGGATCGCATCTTCAAGGAAACTTTGCACATCTTTGTGCTCGAAATTCACAATCGAGCCAGTCTTTATTCGATTTTTGAATGCAACTCGTGATCGACCCACTTTAGTTTTTCGCGAGCGTCACTCACACCAGCACCGCTTACACTTGCGCTGCTTACACTTGCTCCACGCACGATTTTTTCCCTCAAAGACAACAATTTCGCTATTGTCGATTGTATTTTCAGTTTTTGACCGACGTTGAGCCCTGGTTCTTTCAACGTTTGCCCCAAAAGTTTGACGTGCACCTCACAGAACTTTTGCCACTTATCCACGTGAGAGAAATTGTTCCTCGCACCCCTCAACTTATCGATAATTTGATCGCAATCGTCCATGGTCCAGACTGCCCAATGAAGCGAAATGAAATATCGATGCAGAAGGGCTCGCAAATGTATTTAAGACGGAATGACACCTCATCGCGGTCGGTATGGTAGAACAATTATAGATTCCCAAAAATCTCTGAAACGGCTCTTCAGATCCCGTCGAAACTTTGCCAAACGACGTCAAATAGATAGACGAACAGCTGTCTGCCCCTCAAATGTTCTGAATTTGAGAAAAAAAAACGTAGATCGGGTTATCATAAGCCAATCTACGGTTTTTTTCTCAAATTCAGAATATTTGAGGGGCAGACAGCTGTTCGTCTATCTATTTGACGTCGGTTGGCAAAGTTTCGACGGGATCTGAAGAGCCGTTTCAGAGATTTTTGGGAATCTATAATTGTTCTACCATACCGACCGCGATGAGGTGTCATTCCGTCTTAAGAAGGAAATCTCTATACAACCTCGCACGCGCGTACGCGCGCGCGCGCGCGTGTGTGTGTGTGTGTGTGTGTGCCGGCACGCGCTCGAACGTCGAGTTTGTATACATAAGATCGAGTTCCAAACAGCGAGACGGTGGGCGCTCTTTCTCGTGGTTTTCAATCTTGAACACAAGATGATTTTTTCTTGAAATGCTTTACTAGTATCCTTCATTATGCATTATGCATCCATATCTTCAGAGTCTGCGTCCAACGTTTCAATTACTAGATAATTTTTCATATTTAGTATATGAGCTAGCTGTTCTCGATTTTCATGACCCTTAACGTATGCGATAAACTTTCCACCGATGTAGGCTATGCAGACATTTCTTTTGTACGCTGCTGCCAACATCAGCTGGAGTGTTGCTGAATTCGCGAATTTCAGGCTGTGACATTTTCCGCCGCGATAGACCATGCATAGATCTCTATGCGCTGCTGCCAACATGCTCTCGAATGTTGTCGAATCAGCCTCAAGCGCCTTGATGATCGTTCCGGGTAGAAACACGCTGAATTCGTTGCGATTGTCGACGACGTGTTTTTTGCCAAATTTAGTGTTGACCGCCCGTATGTTGGTGATGATATAATCCGACCCGGGCGACAACTCTCTGAGCTTCTTCGTCGGCAGAAAATCGGCAATTTTACCAATTTTATCGATGAACTCCATTTTTTCACTCGTGTGCACGTAGTTCTTTCTCATGTGTGGGTCCGATCTTGAATCGCACGATTATGTACCCCCCCCCCCCCCCGCATTGAGAGCACGAGGGTCCGAGCGCCGGCTCAATTCGCCGGTTTCAACACGTCGATAAACAAAACTATCGCATCTCAGCAAGAGGTGGTGGGGGGGGGGGGGGGGGGCTTTGTCAAGCCACGGCAAGCGCCCGATGACTCACCACCCACAAACGTTTAAAACAATTTCTGAGAAATCGGACCCTCCACTCTTCCTCCCACCACCCCACTCTTCCCGCGGGAGGGGAGGGGAACTCCCTTTTACTACAAAGCACTTCGACTCTTTGTCAGTCGTTGCGTGGCCTCGCTAGGAGTCGGACGTGTGTCCCGTGTTTACCCCCCCCCCCCACCATTCCGCCGAATTCCATTCGGGGCGAAAGGGGACTTACCACCATCGGTCGGTAAGCAGGTGAGCCCTACCATCGGTCGGTAAGCAGGTGAGCATCACCATCGGTCGGTAACCAGTGCAGCCCTACGATCGGTCGGTAAGTACGGACATCGACAGTCGATCAAGGGGCCGATTCTAACCAAAACCCTACCCGACCATCCGCCGATAACTCAGAAATTAACCATTTTTTGGTTCGTTCTCGGTCGGTAAGTGTCGGTAGTAGGAATCTTGGTTTAGAATCGGCCCCATTACACTACTAATGTTAGAAAAAAAAACCAACTTTTAAATCCAAATATGACAGAATTTTTGCGTTAAACGTCCTTTTTTTGTAAATGCGTGCAATCCTCTCAAATATGCATTTTCTTCATTTCAATTACTGTTGAATAGAAATTATACATGTTCTAACTGAGAAAATGTTTTAATTTTTTTACGTGTCGTCGTTGTTAGGGAAACGATGGAAGCTCATCTTGGGACTCGTCTCAGGAACATTTTTGCATCCATTATAGGCACATCTTCAAGTTGATCACACTGTTAACAATTTTGCAACTGACATACACTTTAATCAGCAAATGTTTCGTGGGCAAAGAGTCTAACAGAATCACACGAAATACATGAAAATACGATTAATTAACTACTTAAATTGATATTCAGTATTAACAATCGCGAATACGTCCAAGGCCTGTCAATTCTTTGACAGATGTAAGCAAAGTAACAACAGAATTCTGTACCGCGTAGCACGTTCCTTGGAAGAAAGCGCTGAGAGCATGCTAAAAAGAGATGGAACCAGTGAGATGGAAAGGAGCGAGAGAGTAGGAGCGAAAACAGATCGATTTAAAGCCGGGACTCCCCGGCATAACGAGCATCTGCTTTATAAGGGGACCTTACAGCCTGTCACTCACGAATTTTGATAAGTCTCAGATGTGTTGTAGAGGGACCTACCCTGAGTACCTGAGTAAAGGGATTTTATACAACGCTCTTTAGTTTTCGAAAAGAACGTTCGAAAGTTTAGCTCGTAGCTACTATACCGGTACGGTTGCACCTTTGTCGAACCAGCGAGCGTGGCCCAGTGGGCAAGGTTTCCGGCTCTGACGCTCGAGGTCCAGGGTTCGAGTCCCGTGATGGCGTTTTTTTTTTCACAAAATATAAATAAATTCGATGGATGATGCAAAACCGTCTAATTATTTATTATTATTTTTTTTATTTTTTTTTATTCATTAAATTTTTTTTTACTTTCCATTTTTTAAAAAATTATTTATTATTATTTTATTTTTCACGCAGAAAAAAAGAGAGGAAGAAATTATAACATCTTTCACAAGAAGCTGCGGTTTATTATTTTCCATTACAATATACAGGTTTTTCTTACTCGTTATCACTGTGGTCGCTCGTTACAACAGAACAATATTGCGGGTCGTATTTCTCGTAAAAGCAAGCAAAACACAAGACCAAAGAGCAACGCGCACATTGTATCAGGTTGATAAAAAAGTTTCGTCGCAAAAATTTTAAAAATGTCTTTTTACGTATTGACGCAATATGACATCGAGCTATGTCGAGAACATTCTAGAATGTTGTCTACTCTTCCGCGTGACAGGGTATAAAAGGGCGAGCGCGCGTTCTAGTGGACAGAAATGGCTTCGATCTCGCAGGAGCAACTTCGAGCGATCATTTTTTACGAGTGGCGGCGCGGCACGAACGCAAGCACAACTGCTAAAAATATACAGGATGCATTCAGCGAGAACGTAGTTTCTCATCGAACAGTCCAGCGTTGGTTCAATCGTTTTAAATCTGGAGACACAAGCCTTGAAGACAAGGAACGTTCCGGACGACCGTCGACCATCGATGATGAAGCATTACTCCGCTGCATCAAAGAAAAACCGGAAGCAAGTACGCACGAGCTAGCAAGAGAACTTGGCTGCACCCAACCGTCAATAGTCAATTACTTACACAACTTGGGATACAGGAAGGTTCTAGCTCAATGGATACCACACCGTCTCACCGACGACAATAAGAACTGTCGCGTGACCATCTGCCAGTCTCTCCTGCTTCGCCACCATCGCAAGGAGTTTTTAGAAGATCTTGTGACGGGAGATGAAAGCTGGGTCTTGTATGATAACAGAACGCGTTTAGCCTACTGGCTTCCTATCGGAGAAAAACCGCCACACCAACCGAAATCTGATCGTCACTCACAAAAGGTTTTGTTGTGCTGTTTCTGGGACGCAAAGGGAATGCTGTTTCACAATTTTCTCCCTGTAGGTAAGACGATCTCCTCTACACGATACATCGAAAATCTCCAGGAATTGGCAAAAGCTATAAGAAAAAAACGGCCAAGACGCGCGACTGTGCACCTTCTCCACGACAACGCGAGACCCCATGTCGCAAAGGAAACCCACAAAACAATCACTGAGCTTCACTGGAATACCGTTCCTCATCCACCATACTCTCCCGACATCGCGCCATCTGACTACCATTTGTTCAGACATTTGAAGGCATATTTGAGAAACAAAACTTTCGAAAACGTCGACGATCTCAGAAGGGATATTTCAAATTTCTTTGAGTTCCAGCCACCGCAGTTTTGGGCAAAGGGAATAAATGAGTTGCCAACTAGATGGTCGAGTGTCATAGAAACCGATGGCGAATATATTGTTGATTAGAAATGTTTTGTATAAGATATATAAATAAATAAATTATATTGAAATGATTGCGACAAAACTTTTTTATCAACCTGATATAAGAGCTATGACCTTGCAGGCGCATGGAGTTTTGAGCAGCGTTATTGGAAAGCATACTTGATTGACATTTGAAAACAGCGGTCTTTCCTCAATTAACTTCGATACAAACCATTTCTTCCTCTCTTTTTTTCCTGCGTGAAAAATAAAATAATAATAAATAATTAAAAAATGAAAAGTAAACAATTTAAAAAATGAATAAAAATTTTTTTAATAAATAAATTAATGAAATAATTATAAATAATTAGACGGTTTTGCATCATCCATCGAATTTATTTATATTTTGTGAAAAAAAACGCCATCACGGGACTCGAACCCAGGACCTCGAGCGTCAGAGCCGGGAACCTTGCCCAATGGGCCACGCCCGCTGGTTCGACAAAGGTGCAACCGTACCGGTATAGTAGCTACGAGCTAAAATTTCGAACGTCTTTTCTCGAAAACTAAAGAGCGTTGTATAAAATCCCTTTACTCAGGTACACCGGATAGGTCCCTCTACAACTTATCTGAGACTTATCAAAATCCGTGAGTGACAGCCTGTAAGGTCCCCTTGTTAGACCGCTCGACCGTCGCTGCTGTTATCATTGGAATCTGCGGGAGAGTGATAGAGGTGCGATATCACATCAATCGTAGTTGGCTCTAGCATAGGAAGAGGTGGAGCTGGGTGGAGCCAAGTGCGCCTGCGGATGTGTCCGTGCATATCGATACAGGCAGCGCTTTAGGTGGTTGCGGGGATAACTACGAAATCCCCCCAAGAAATCTTACCAAATCGCCCCACAAGACCGGATGTTCCATGTAATATCTGTTCTTTGGTTGGTCCTGGTTAAGAGGCTATACCAGTGTGACACTTTAAAAAATCGATTTTTTTTCGTTGCCTTTTTCGACACTTTATACTCTCAAGAATATCATCATCATTTATATAATTTATATCAATATCATTTGATCTTGAAAAATCGATAGTTAAATCTTTAAACACATTTTTCTCGAAATGAGGCGGTGGACAAAAATGGATGATTTGTAATTGAAAAAAAAAACGACCACTTTATAGGCAAGAAAACAGTTTTTTTTTAACTACGCCATTTTCTTAGATTTTGATATTTTTCCAAACCCTACGTCATTGTACAGGAAATACCCTCCAGTTTAACGATATTCTTTCCTTTTTCGGTTTCAGCTATTCAATCGGCCGGAATCATGTCAGCAGTGGAGGAACTTTTTTTTTACGCCTCCGAAGGCAGCGCATAAGTCGCTTGGATCTCAATATATTTCTATGATAAAATTATGAAATATAGGTTAAATATAGCCAAATATATTCTTAATTTTCCGAAACGTTTAATTGAGTACTTTTCTTCCAAAAAATTCCCGAAAATCACCCAAATTTTCAGCGTTCACACTGGTATAGCCCCTTCATGCGTTGAAACAATGCGTTTTACTTATTTTACCGTGTTGAAACAATACGCTCTATACCATTCTTGGTAATAACACGTCTTTAATGAGTTGCCGGGAAACACGCTTAATGTAATACACATGAAGCGTGTCGAATCAATCCATTTTCTCCCGAACAACACACTTAGTGTAGGTATACGCGACTCGAACGACACAAAGCGTCGTAAAACAACTCACTTTCCCGCGTGTACCACAAACAACATGCGTCCAGTGAGTTGATATGACAATATGGCGACTTCATAACCTCGCTACATTATGGACGGACGTGCGAAAAAGTTTTTCAATTACGATTTGTGTTATTTTAAAAGCGAAACACATTAGTTTTTGCTCGTCGAGCAGACCTACATGAATGACGAAAATAATGTGCTCTGTGAAACTTTTTTGGTAAACTTTTTGGGTAAAGGGTCACTGCGAAGAAAACTTTTTATTCTGTGCAGATCAATATTTTGTTCGTTGCTAACAAGCAGATGGCACGACCGTTGAGTCGGGGATTTGGCCGAATTTTTTTGTGGTGCAAGAGGACCCCTAGCACATCACGTGGTTAAAGTAGTAGGACGCACTACTCGGAAAATTCCGAGAAAAATCGATTCAAAGTTTCTTAGGCGCCTTTTGAGTTTAAAATGTCAGGCACTTGTCGAGCCGCCGTCTAGTTTAGACGGTTAGGGCTCGGTCTTTTGCGCCGGAGGTCTCGCGTTCGATTCCTCTTTCAGGTCTTTGTTTTTATCCCAACAATTATTCAAAACGTTTCTCATCCCTATATTATTTTTTGAAATTTATTTTAGCTCAAGAACGTAAAGTTTTTCATTCACTGAAATATATTCGTGCTCGTTGTTCTATTTGGTTTTATGGCCTTATGAGGGTCTAAACAAATCCAGAGATGTATGATGAAATCTTCCAAGATGACAAAAATATGCCAACTTGCTCTGTAAAAGTAATTTCTCCAAAATGCACTCCCTTGGTGCAACCTTGTGACGTTTTCTTTTACAGACAAGTTAAAAATTTCATAAAGCGCTTTAAAAATTGCAGCGAATTGTTAGAGCATAATCGTGAAATTAATTCCCGGGAAGATTGTATAAGAATCCATTCAATAATTCACCATCAATTATCGTCACCAATATTCCGAGACATGATTCAATACGCCTGGTTTGCCTCAAAATTATCAGTTACTAGAAACATTTTCATGGCCGTTAATGGGACATGTTTTTGTACGGATGTATTGCAAACTCCCTGCGATTGTAAAATCCGCTTTTATATGTTACGCAGGATGTCGCAAAAATTATTGCTTTGTTTGTTTTAAACTAAGGAATAATTATTCTCCATCTATCAAATTGTAGGTATTCTTTAAGAGTATATTTAAGTAAGCATAACCATCTTTTTATTCATCCAAAGTGCCGCAGCTGTGGCAGAGTGTTAGAGCCAGGTTGCCGCGGCAGTTATGAATCGGTGTACAGTCTATAACTTCCGTAGCCTTTGATTTGTAAAAAAATTCAATTTTTTTCAGTTAGAACATGTGTAGTTTCTATTTGACAGTAATTAAAATGAAGAAAATTCAAATTTAAGAGAATGGCCCGCGTTTACAAGAAAAATCAACACTTCACGCAAAGTTTCTGTAAAATTTGCATTGAAAAGTAGTTTTTGAAATAATGTTTGAAAAACAATTATCGTCAAGTAGAAGAAATATTGTCAATATTTCTACCAAGTTTCAAGGCAATCGGCATAATAGTTTTAGAGTAATCCTGCACGCCAATTTCGAAAATGCCGTTGTGGGAAAAAGGGGTTTGAAGTTTACGTCCGCTCCGAATCCGAGTGGTGAGGCACAGTGTTGACGGACTGCAACGTGTCAAATTTTTCGAATTTCGTTTTGAAATTTCTCTATCTTTTAAAGGGAATGACGAACACGCTGGAAAATTTCGACGCGGCCCCTCGATACGTCGGTAGTGACAATTGTGCAGTTTTGAGCTGCGAGTTACTACCGACGGATGGCGCCACGCACGCGATTCGGCCTCGAAGCCGCGACTTTTCGGGCGACGAGTCGAGGCGCGACAACTGCCGATCGCTGAGCGTTGGCGCCCATGTGTGTGTGTGTATGCACGTGTGAATTCGTTCCGACCGCAGCGCGGAAAAAGGTCACGCGTGGTTCGGTCGCAACGAAAACACACACGTATATGTATGTGTGCCAACCGACACTCGCATACAGTGCAGCCAGATCGCGCGCAAAAGTTACCCCCTCTCTAGTCTCTTGCGCGCCCATCACACAATCATAATAGCGCATGTCCGTGAGCGAGCGACGCTCGGACGTCTTCGGGAAGAGCCGAGCGCCACCGAAGTTTCCCGACCGCGCCTTCGGCAGCTACACCAATACATGGACGCTGAGCACGTTCATGTGCGGCCAAGCCGAAACGAAGGATTCGAGGGAAAAAGCAATCTGAGCACGACTCGCGCGTGACGTCACCCGCCGGCACGAGCGAGGCTTTTAGATGATTTCAATGCTTATTTAGCTCTTGTTTCTCTGCGTTATTAATGTATGCAAAAAATGTATCGCACACTCCCATCGCTTATTTTTTCAGTTTATACGTTAATTTAAATATAATAATAAATCTAAATTACAACTTATTTATCTTCTAAAATATTGTTTACGCTTTACTCGCACCCGTCCTTATGCCAAATAAATTATAATTCATAAAAGTAAGTGGAAATATATTTATATTCGTATTATTATATTAATTCTCATAGCTCTCATATGAAAACTCTCATATAAAAAACTCTCATGTGGAAAAAAACTTCAAAACCTTAGATTTCAACGAACCAAGAACATACATCTTCACATTTTCAATCATGACGAATTTTTAAGAACAATATCATCACAAACACATCTGAACCAAAACAATATACATCACCTAAATTATCAAAACATAAATCAAACAACACAAAATCACAACATCTTATACTCAACCCTTACTAATAGACAACAGGACACAAATAATAATCTTTCCACTGATCCTCTGAATAATATAAATTCGACAATCACATTAAATAAAACGAAAGAATGGCTTATAAATCTCTCCAACATTGATATTCCGCTACACATTTCCACATTCTTGTCTCTAGGTGAAAAGTTTTGTTTTCCTTACCTCAAACTCTCAAACATAAAAATTCATATCCGCAAATCAATCTCCGAACTTGAGTCCAAATTAGATTTTTTATTCGACAAACCTAGACAAACCGAAATTAGAACCAGATTCACTAAAATCTTACACAAAATAAATATTCCAACATCATTTTCCAACACTAATCAAATTATAAAACACACGTCCTCATTCTTAAAAAACAATCCTCACTTTTAGTTACACGAGCTGACAAAGGAAATTCAACAGTCATTCTTAACAAATCAGATTACATTACAAAAACTCATAATTTACTCGTAGATTCCTCAACTTACAAATTAACAAATAGAAATCCCATCAAAACTCTACAAAAAGGCATTAACAATATTCTCTCCAGATGGAAAATCCTAAAAATCATTGATGAAACAAAATACAAATACTTAAAAGCTGAAAATTTCAACCTATCTCGTCTCTATTGGCTGCCAAAAATTCATAAAAATAATTATCCACTTCGTCCAATAGTATGATCAATAAATAGTCCAACGCATAAACTAGCTGAATTTATACAATCTAAAATTTCTAAATTAATCAATACGACTAATTCACACGTCAAAGATAGTTTTCACCTAAAACATTCACTTTCTAACATCTCAATTCCACTCAACTACAAATTGGTCTCGTTTGATGTTGTTTCTCTCTATACCAACATCCCATTACAACTTGTTATTCAAATCCTTCAAAAAAGATCAAATCTATTTTCAAAAACATTTCCTTTAAACGAAATAATTAATGGGCCCATACTTATATCAAGATACTTTCATCAAGCGATACAGCATTATCCCCAAAAACAAGCCAATTATCCATCCGGCCGCGAATCGTCAGTACCAGAAAGTGCACATATTCTACAAGCGATGAGATGGTCTCGTTGGTAGCGTTCCTGGCTTCGGTCCGCAGGGGCGCGGGATCGTTCTCCGCGCTCAGTATTTATTTATTTATTTATTATTACTATTAATTCTTATTTGATTAGTTATTTTTATTAGTTATCATTATTATTTTAAATAGTTATCTTTTAGTGTCGAAAAATTTATCGCGCACGCCGACCGCTTATTTTATTAGATTGTACGTTAATTTAAATGAATAATAAATCTAAATTACAACTTATTTATCTTCTAAAAAATTGTTTATGCTTTACTCACACCCGTCCCTATGCCAAATAAATTGTAATTCATAAAAGTAAGCGGAAATGTATTTATATTCGTATTATTATATTCATTCTCAAACTTTCATTAACCGATAAAGCATTATCCCCAAAAACAAGTCAATCATCTATCCGGCCGCGAATCGTAAGTGCCAGAAAGTGGCATTTTTGTATGTTTTTACATTTACAGGTAATTTTTATTGTAATGGGGTGAATTGTTTATTTGTGAACACTCACCATTGACAGAACAAAACAAATTTAATCGTAAAACATCATGAGCAGTTTTCCTATTTTCAGAATAATGTTCTTTCAATGAGCGTGTTTCACATATAAACAATTCGCCCCATACAAAAAGAAAATAATAATTTAAAAAAAAAACAGAAAAGCACTGAGCGCGGGAAACGATCCGGCGCCCCTAAGCTACGAACGCTACCAACGGGACCATCTTATCGCTTGTGTTAAAAATGCACTTTCTGGCACTTACGATTCACGGCCGGATAGATGATTGACTTGTTTTTGGGGATGATGCTTTATCGCTTGATGAAAGTATGAGAATGAATATAATAATACGAATATAAATATATTTCCGCTTACTTTTGTGAATTACAATTTATTTGGCATAGGGACGGGTGTGAGTAAAGCGCAAACAATTTTTAGAAGTTAAATAAGTTGAAATTTAGATTTATTATCACATTTAAATTATCGTAGAAACTAATAAAATAAGCGGTCGGAGTGCTCGATAAATTTTTCGACACTAAAAGATAACTAATGAAAATAATAATGATAACTAACAAAAATAATCAAATAAGAATTAATAGTAATAATAATTTCAAAAAAGCACTGAGCGCGGGGAACGTCCCGCGCCCCTGCGGACCGAAGCCGGGAACGCTACCAACGAGACCATCTCATCGTTTGTAGAATATGTGCACTTTCTGGTACTGACGATTCGCGGCCGGATGGATGATTGGCTTGTTTTTGGGGATAATGCTTAATCGCTTGATGAAAGTATGAGAATTAATGAGCCAAAGATGTGTGCAGCCGTGTTGATGACAAGTTGCTAGTTGAAGATTCGGCTTCAGTCCGGCCAATAGAGGTTTTCCAAGGTCAGCGATGGAAATAAATTATGCTTTCTTACGTTTCGACCCTTTGGTTCGGGTCCTCTTCAGAAATTATATTTTTTTCTATAAATTTTGATACACAAATTTTACAAATCAAGTTTGAAGGAATTAAATACACGAATGTTTTATGTTATGATTATGTTATAAAATTGTTGTGTCGTTTTGTATAACTGTTATGTTAATTCTGTTTTGGTTATAACTATATTGATTTGATATGCATAAGTTCCTGTATTGCGTTAATTCTTCTTATTCATCGGTGTTTGAAATGGGTGATGCGTGAGAGTGTGGTTTATTATACTATGGAGTTATAAAGAAATGAAATATGAGAAACGACTAACCTCGATGTTGTTGATGTTTCTAGCTTTTGCTTATATTTGGAAGGTTATTTCAGAAGACAGTATTTGTGGAAGTAAATACTGTTTTGCTGGAGTATACTCAATAGATGGAAGAATTTATCGTTTTTTTGCGATTTTTATCATCTGTAAGAGATTAATAACTATAAGAAAGTTTTGTGTTTTATTTGTGAAAATTTAATGTACGTGATTGATTTAATAGAAATTTTAATCAAGTATCAAATGACTGTGATGATTACCTATTGAGTTTAAGATTTAAACAATTTTCTTCCAAAATAAACAAAAAACTCGAAATTTACATTTCTCAGTTACATATTGAGTTGTGTGATCACGGAGAGTTTGAGAGAAACTGAGTGGTGTCTTCATTTCGTGAAGCTTATTAGAGTCTTTATTTTGCGAATCGGGGGAGAAAGATCCTTTTGGCAGTGACGTGTCAAGAGAAATAAAATTGGTGCGTCATGTTAAGAGTATTTAAAATTCAATTGTAGTGTCAATAATTTTAAAATTGTTATGTCAAGTAAAGTATTGTAAAATATTTTAATAGTTATATAATAGAGTTATAGATCGAGCTTAGTTATTGTATGTCAGTTCTAAAGTTTATGGCGTTGGAGTGTGCCTTAATTTGGATCATTTCTAGGATTAGTCTTTTTTGAGCCAATTTTCATTGTTTAAAATGTTTACATTGTCGAATTGAAAGTCATGTTTTTGTTCTATTGCATGTTGTGCTAAGGCTGTGTGTATTGTGGTAGTATGTGTAAGGCTATTTTTATGTTCTTTTATTCTGGTTTGAAGGTATCTTTTGGTTTGGCCGATGTATGTGGCATTGCAATCCTTACAATCGATTTTGTAAACTATGTTGGATTTTTGGTTGTTATTTATTTTGTCTTTGATGGAGCCTTCTGTGATGGAGTTTATTGTTTGTGAATACTGTTATGTTGTATTGTTGGAAAAGACGAATTAGTTGATGATGGTTGTTTTTTTTTGTGTAAGGAACATTTATTAGTCTGGAAGAATCAAAATTGTTGTTATTCTTTTTTTGATTGTTGATTGTGGAAAGCCGACGTTTTATTATTTCTTCTGTGAAAGAGATCGGATAGCAATTTTGTGTCATCGTGTTACTAATAAGTTTGAGGTTCTCTTTGTGAAATGAAGGATGAGATAATTTTATTGCTCTGTCAACTAGCATGTAAATTATGGCTTTTTTGGGAAAGTGGGTGGTGTGAAAAGAAATTTATGAATCTGCCTAACCAGGTTGGTTTCCTATACGAATTTGTGATAATTGAATTTTGTTTATGGATTCAAAGTATATCAAGAAACGGGATTTTTTTATCTACTTCATTTTCTGATGTAAATTGTAATTTTGAGTTATATGAGTTAAAAATCTTTTTGGTGGATTCAATTTTGTCTGTTGGTAGAGCAATAATAATATCATCAACATATCTTTCATATAGTGGTAACGAATATTTTAATTTTTCCAGGCAATTTGTTTCAAGATCAATCATGACGATGTTAGATAGTATTGGAGCCAGAGGTGAGCCCATTGGTAACCCTGAGATTTGTTGGTAAATTTTATTTTGAAATGTAAAGAAAGTTGAGAACATGATGTATTCTATGGCTTTAATTATTTCGTTTAAAGGAAATGTTTTTGAAAATAGATTTGATCTTTTTTTAAGGCTTTGATTAATAAGTTGTAATGGGATGTTGGTATAGAGAGAAACAACAGCAAACGGGACCAATTTGTAGTTGAGTGGAATTGAGATATTAGAAAGTGAATGTTTTAGGTGGAAACTATCTTTGATGTGTGAATTAGTCGTATTGATTAACTTAGAAAGTTTAGATTGTATAAATTCAGCTAGTTTATGTGTTGGACTATTTATTGTTAATGCCTTTTTATAGAGTGTTGATGGGATTTCTATTTGTTAATTTGTAAGTTGAGAAATCTGCGAGTAAATTATGAGTTTTTGTAATGTAATCTGATTTGTTAAGAATGACTGTTGAATTTCCTTTGTCAGCTCGTGTAACTAAAAGTTGAGGGTTGTTTTTTAAGAATGAGGACGTGTGGTTTATAATTTGATTAGTGTTGGAAAATGAGGTTGGAATATTTATTTTGTTTAAGATTTTAATGAATCTGGTTCTAATTTCGAGTTGTCTAGGTTTGTCGAGTAAAAATTCTAATTTGGACTCAAGTTCGGAGATTGATTTGTGGATATGAGTTTTTATGTTTGAGAGTTTGAGGTAAGGAAAACAAAACTTTTCACCTAGAGACAAGAATGCGGAAATGTGTAGCGGAATATCAATGTTGGAGAGATTTATAAGCCATTCTTTCGTTTTATTTAATGTGATTGTCGAATTTATATTATTCAGAGGATCAGTGGAAAGATTATTATTTGTATCCTGTTGTCTATTAGTAAGAGTTGAGTATAAGATGTTGTGATTTCGTGTTGTTTGATTTATGTTTTGATAATTTAGGTGATGTATATTGTTTTGGTTCAGATGTGTTTGTGATGATATTGTTCTTAAAAATTCGTCATGATTGAAAATGTGAAGATGTATGTTCTTGGTTCGTTGAAATCTAAGGTTTTGAAGTTTTTTTTTGTGTTTTTCATATGAGAGCTATGAGAATTAATATAATAATACGAATATAAATATATTTCCGCTTACTTTTATGAATTATAATTTATTTGGCATAAGGACGGGTGTGAGTAAAGCGTAGACAATATTTTAGAAGATAAATAAGTTGTAATTTAGATTTATTATTATATTTAAATTAACGTATAAACTGAAAAAAATAAGCGATGAGAGTGTGCGATACATTTTTTTGTATACATTAATAACGCAGAGAATCAAAAGCTAAATAAGCATTGAAATCATCTAAAAGCCTCGCTCGTGCCGTCGGGTGACGTCACGCGCGAGTCGTGCTCAGATTGCTTTTTCCCTCGAATCCTTCGTTTCGGCTTGGCCGCACATGAACGTGCTCAGCGTCCATGTATTGGTGTAACTGCCGAAGGCGCGGTCGGGGAACTTCGGTGGCGCTCGGCTCTTCCCGAAGTCGTCCGAGCGTCGCTCGCTCACGGACACGCGCTACTGTGATTGTGTGATGGGCGCGCAAGAGACTAGAGAGGGGGTAACTTTTGCGCGCGATCTGGCTGCACTGCTCACATACATATACGTAGCATATACTACGTAGTAGTATTACTATACCGAGCGTCATACGCTTCGGCGAATGGACTCACTCGGCAGGATAGCGGTGAAACATTGTACGAGTACTGTCTCAACGTATTCGCTCGCATCGCTATGATTTCTCAGCTACGATCATCGTTCGGCGTGGTTACTAATAAGTGAAAAGCTTATAATTTACCACATTTATTTAAATTTTAATAAATGAGCGCTGCCTAATTTATGATTGCAGCAAATTTTTCTCACGAATGAGATCGTCGGAGAATCACTCTGCGAATGAGTGGTACAATTTCATGATTACTACAAAAAAAGTTTGCCAATTTTTTATCTCTGTCGGGATTTATCTTCGACAGGTTACTTCAAGGATCGATTTTTTTTTAAGTAAATTCGATTCCAAGGGTCTCGCTCGATAGAATAGCGGTAATTACTTATAATACACTACATCAAGTCAATCAAGCACGACAGATCATCGAGAAAAGACGATAGTCTGTAGTATTTTCTACAGACTCATCCTTCCAAGATGAGGAGACGGTGAAGCGTGCATCATTGGAATACAATGAAAATTATTGTTACTGTTTTTTTTCAGATTTCTTAACTGAATGTAGGAACAAATATCGTCCCACAATTCCAATATACATGATGAAATTGAAAAAACAAAAAAACGTCGCGCTCTAATGATGCAACCTTTACAGTTTATGGCACGAGCAAGCTTTATGACACTATGACTTATTTTTGGCGGCAACAATTTCAGCCGAATTCCCGGGCGATCAAAGTCGCTAGGTTCAGTTTATCTTCCTCTGCCGGGATTCATCTTCGGCAGGTTTATCCAAGAATATATATTTATCCGGTAATATGATTCCAGGAGTCTCGATCTACAAAATAGCGGTGATTGTGGATAACAAATTGCATCGATTATAGCGAATACGACAGATCGTCGATCGTTGTGTTTGCTGCAAACTCACACTGTGAAGGTGCGGAGTCAGTGACGTCCACGTCATTTACGTCATTTTCGTTATATCCACGTCGGGATACAACGAAAACGATTTCTTTATTACTTTGTTTATATGGTGCAGTGAAAATGAATTCGTTGCGTTCTACCCATGCAAACTTTTTTCTGCAATAGAGTGGGAAAATTTTGCATTATTTTTCTCTACCGGGAATTATCTTCGGTAGGTTTCTCCAAGGATTGAATTTTCTAACAATTGTAAGGTTAAATTACGATATTGTAGGATAGGAGTCAAGAAGAACGAACTCGGCAGTACAATAGTCAAGACGGTGGTTTTATTCAAGTCATCCAACCAGCACGGGATCTCACGTCGAACTAATAGCCCTTCGCTACCTATCCTTCCTCTCTCTCTCTCTCTCTCTCTCTCTCTCTCTCTCTCTCTCTCTCTCGTCGTCAGCCGGAGCCATCGCTCGGGCGGCTATATCAAATATTCGCGGCTCACAGTTCGGCCTTCCTGACTAAAGTCCGTCCCGGACGTTATGTATTTAAAATCCTGTTTTCGTACTTCATGCAAAACATTCGTCGTTATTGATACAGATATCACATGGTCATGCCTATTCATACATCATTACATACCTATCCTTATCATGTTAATACCGCCTTGTCGTTTTATTCGCTCATTAACTTCTATCGCTTTCTCTCTCAGTGTGTTCACCCGGCGAGACGTCGCGAGAACACCAAGGTCTCATATTCATAGCCTCCCAGGTGCCACAATAAGGTTTTTGCGTTATCTGATGATTGTCGATGTCAGCGACAACATATCGATCGTTGCGAAGAACTTTTACTACGCGATATGGGCCTTTAAATCTCGGGATTATTTTGTGAGGCGCACCTAAGGTGCTCTCAAAGTTCTTTATCATTACGTAATCATCAATTTCATATTTGTGTGATTCTTTTCGCTTTTTATCGAAATATTTCTGGTTGTACTTTTGTGAATTCTCAATATTTTCGGCTGCTTTTGCGCGCAAAATTTCTAAATTACGGTCCTCGGGGGCCATGGCAGCTTCAACATAGTCTTTCACTTCGTCGGAGATTTTACCGCGTTGACTGATACCGAACAAGAGTTTCGCAGGTGTTTCCCCCGTTGATTTATGTATCGAATTATTTATAGCGAACTCGACTTCGTCTAAAGTTTTATACCAATATTTTCCAGCGGAGTTGTCGGTTAACTTGCCTATCATAGGTCCCAGCACTCGGTTAATCCTTTCGACTTGACCGTTAGCCTTGGGTGAGGCGGTCGCAGTTTGCACGTGCTTGACGTTGTTGTCCTTCAGGAATTCATCGAATTCATGCGAAGTGAAACTCGTGCCACGATCTGATATAATACATTTTGGCCTGCTATAATCTGCAAAGAAACGTTTTAAGCAGTCGATCGTTTCGTTAGTCGCCGTTGTTTTAGTCGCATACAATTTGACAAATTTTGTGAAGGAATCAATCACAACGAGTATGTAACGCTTTATCAGTCGTGCTTTTTCTATCGGCCCATAATGATCGACGTGCACCGTAGCGAACGGCACGTTACCCTTAGGAAGCACGTGCAAAAAGCCTTCGGCCTTCCCTGTGATTGGGTTAAACGCAATGCACTTTAGGCAATCTTGGATGTGCAATTTAACCCTTTCCCTCATTTTAGGGAACCAATACGTAGATCTTATGGCCCCGCAGGTTTTATCGACCGATAGATGCCCCATCTCTTCGTGACATTTCCTTATTACATGCGTGACCATGCTCTGCGGTACATAAAATAGTAAATCGTCTCCCTCTTTTCTGTATACTAGACCACTTCTCATTTCGAAGAAACGGTGCTCTGATTTTTCCAGGAAGTCTCTTAGTTCTTTAATCTTAGGGTCTCGGCCTTGGCTAATAGAGAGGTTGACCTCGAAAGGGTTGTCCTCCACAACCAACACATTTCTCGCGCGGCTTAGTGCATCAACGTGCTGCATTCTGCTCCCGGCTCGGTGCTCCACCTCGTAATCAAAATTCTCCAGCTCCAATGCCCATCTAGCAATTCTTTGGTTAATCTCTTTTTTATTCAGGGTCATCTTCAAGGAATTACAGTCCGTTACAATTGTGAACTTTATCCCATGAAGATAGACCCGAAATCTTCGCAAAGCATAGATGATTGCCAGGGTTTCTAATTCGAAACTATGGTACTTGCTTTCCGAATCACTCGTCAGCTTGGAGAAGTAGAATACAGGGTGGAGTTTTCCGTCAGGTTTTCGTTGAAGCAGAACGCTGCCATAACCTTGAGCACTACCGTCACAATGTAACTCCGTCTTGTCCCGCGGGTTATAAATAGCAAGAATCGGAGCTTGAGTTAGTTTGTCTTTCAACGAATTAAATGCATTAAACTCGTTCTCACCAAACTGGAACGCGGCATCTTTCTTACAGAGATCATGTAATGGTTTTGCTATTACCGAAAATCCAGCGATAAATTTTCGGAAATAAGAGGCCATACCAAGGAAACGTCTGACGCCTCGCACATCCTGTGGAACGGGATACTTTTGTATCGCAGCAACACCGTCGTTTGTTGAACTAATCCCTTCTCGTGAAACCCGATAGCCCAAATACGTAATGTTAGTAAACAGAAATTTACATTTGTCCACTCGAAGTTCTAATTTATTAGCGACTAGGGTAGATAAAACCGCTTCGAGCACACGCAAATTCCTCTCGATAGTTTCTGTCGCGATCATGAAATCATCAAGGTATGCGATCACATCTCCCTGATCGATAAATTCTTTCAACACCTGATTTATCCATCTTTGGAATTTTGTTGGCGCCCCTTTCAGGCCAAACGGCATCTTCACATACTCGTACTGTCCGAAAGGCGTAACGAACGCTGTATATTTTATTGAACTCTCAGCCATTGATATGTGATGAAATCCGTCTTTCAAGTCAAGCATAGTAAAGTACCGTTTGCCCTGTAACACATTGAGTTGGTCCTCAATTAATGGGAGGGGGTAATTATCCCGAGCGGTTGCTTTATTTAGGGTTCGGTAGTCCACGCACATGAGTGTCTCACCGTTTTTCTTTTTGACAAGCACGATAGGTGAAGCGAACTCTGACTCACTCGGTCTAATTATTCCCCTTTCCAGCAATCGGTTTACTATCTCCTGAACCCGTTCCTTCTCTATGTACGAGAGTCTTCTAGGAGCAAAACGGAATTGTTGCGTGTTGGTCAAGGTTAATGTAAACTCCGTTTTTACCCTTGGCTCTTCTGGACGTTTAGGGGCTAGATATTTTTCTCGAAATAGGTGTCCGATTTCTTTTTGCGTTTCGATCGGGATAGTAGGATTAATTTCTAACAGATCCGCTTCGTCCTCCATCGGCCAAGAAATGTCAATTTTTGCGATATTCATAATCTCCGTTTCGAACTCATTTTTTACCTCCCTCAATCCAAGACCGAATCGTTTTATAACATCGCGACCCAAAATAACACATGACGCCATTGTAAAATCTGGGACGACCATTAACCGCAAAGACCTTTCTAATTTTCCGTTCATTTCAATGTCGAGAGAGACCATGCCAAGAACGACAAGACTACTATTATTGATTCCTCGGAAACGATTACTATGATCTTCGGTACATTCAATCGCATCGCCCGGAACGTAGCGCAGCTTAATAAAACTGATCGCGCTCCCAGTATCTAGCAAGGTTAATAATTGAATTTTCTCTTTTTGTTCGTTAGGATACATGGTATACAATGCGTTTTTACAGAACTCGTCCTCTTCGGCCGGAGCTGGATAGACGTTGTTAACCTGACTTGGTTTGTCCGGGCAATCCCTTGCCATATGACCTGGTTTATTGCAAACGAAGCACGCGAATTCCCTTTTCGCTAGTTTGGGGCATTGGGGCTTAAGGTGCCCTTCCTTGTAGCAGAAGAAACATTTTCTTATTGAACGGTGGTCGATCGTATCACCCGATGACGACGGCTGCCGTGGATTTTGCTTATAATTCTTGTCGAACTTGCCACTGTTCTTCGTCGAACAAAGTGAGATTTTCTCGAACGCTGCCAAGAGTGACGTTTTGTCTTCGAACTATTGCATGCGGGCTTGGTCTTGCAATCGCGTGTCTGGGATTCCGTCGATTATGTAATCGATAATCTCGTCCTCTAATATTCCTGCTCGATTAGCCAATATAACTTTTTGATGATGATAATCGTTAAACGTCTCACCGTTCTTCCAGTGCCTATTTTCGAACTGACGACGAAGTGTAACCTTGTTCGGGCGATGGTCGAACATCATTCGCATTTGCCGGAGAAGTTCATCGAGACTTACTTCTATATGCTCAGGTTTCGAATGAAACCAGTCAAGGGCTTTTCCTTTCAATTTTGATCCCACCAGTATCCGACATGAGTCGTCGTCCAAGTTGTATGACGTTTTTATTAAGGGAATGACGAACACGCTCTGGGCCACCTCGAAATTTTAAAATCCAATTTCTCCCAAACCATCGAACCGATTGGGATGAAATTTATTGTGTGTACTCAGGACGCTTGCTCTAAGAGGAACATGCTCGGCATTTTCCGAAATTTTGAAAAAATTTGTGCAGATTGTGTTTACCATGGGAGAAATTTCGAGCTACAATCCATTGTATTGCACTTTCACAAATTTGCCGAGCATAAGACTCTGAAGCGGTGAAAAGTACACATTTTGAGCTTTGTTTCATCGATTTTCATGAAAAAATGGCAGAGAAATTGGATTTCGAAATTTTTCACATAAATGTGACAAAAGTGTACCACCAGAGCGCAAAATCTTGACCACCGCAGTTCAGCGATTTTCTCACAGGCGGCGCAGCGGCTCGCATTGCTCGTTTTTACCGACTGCGGTCGCGTCCTTCCCAAGTATCAATATATTTTTTGACAGATCGGAAGCAACAGCTGTAATCTCGAATGTCTGTTTCGTTTGGTGATTTATTGTCGTCTCATGGTTTATAACGTTTGTTGATAAGGTGTTGTGTTTTGTGGCAGTGTGCTAACGCCATAAAAAAATGATGTTTTGCAATTTCATGCGATCGGCGGCCCGGCCCTGCACAATGAGTCAGCCAATGTCTCCGAACATGATATACACAAACACTCACGGACACACACACATATATATCGAGCGATGCGATTGTATGAGCCGCTCATCAGCGAATCACGCGGCCGCAGGTTCGAATCCGAGTCGCATCACTTTTGACGTGAAATTTTTTCAGACAACTAATTCGGCCGCAAGGCCGAAAGGTAGAGGGAGGGGGGATAGTCGAATAAAGAAGTTGAGGCAAGTCGGGTCACATAAAAAGGGGGACGTCTCGGCAGAGATGCAACAAAGTAAGACATCTATATAGATTATTTCACGGTGGTTAGATTTCTGGTGGGACATTGGAAGCCATGTAAACAATGAGAAAGTCGAAAGCAGTAAAGGGCTAAACGAAGGAGAAAGAAAGGAAGAAGGATAAACCGAGGAAACAGTGGGGTCGGGTAAAAGCGTAAAGGCGCGTACCCTCGAGGAAAAATACACATAAAAAAATTGATCTTATTTTTAATTACTTATTTTTTAAGTCTTATTTTTTATCTACTACATTATATTTTCAGAATTTGGTGAGTATAAGCCTCTGATGCGTGAAAAAATACACATTTTGAACTTCGTTTCATCTATTTGGATGAAGAAATTGCGGAGAAATCGGATTTCGAATTTTTTATATAAGTTTGACGAAAGTGTACCTCCAAGGCACAAATGCTAGCGATTTTGTCACAGGTGGCGCAGCGGCTCAGGTTCTCCGTTCTCACCGCCTGCGCTCGCATCTTTCCGACGTAACAATAGATGTTGATAGGCTGACAGCGACGGCCATCATCTTGGACGTTTGTTCAGTGCGGTGATTATTAGAGCTATGACTTATTACATTCATGTTGCAGCGCGCTTCCAGAAGTCACAATGGCGTCGAGTCTGCGAAGACGCGCGCCCACTCTTTTCGCGAAGACGCGCGCCCGCGACTTGGCGCATGCGCTGCACGTATATCCGCGAAGAGTAGCAAGTGCCGGTAAGCCCGCCATTACTTTTACAAACGCGTGATCTCGGAACATTGTTTCCGTCAAAACATTTCGCAATCGGGCCGAAAAATAGTGGTTAGGTGTTAAATTCGCGTGAAATTCTCAAAAAATTGTGCGTTTGATTTCGCGTTCGATTGTGCGTTTGGTGAATCGATAGTGCGTGTGGTGAATTTGGATATCCCACCGCATCTATACACCAAAGAAGAAATCAAGAAAGAAACGAAGGAAGGAAGGAAGGAAGGGAAAAAATAATTGATATTCCAGCTGCCGAAAAGGAGGAATCAACAAAAAGGTAAGAGTGCGGAAATTTATTTATCTTTATGCACAATTGCCCAACCATTCCGCTGAGAAGTGTCTCTCAGATACTTTCGCTGAAATCTCAGCGCAGAGTTTTATAGACTCAGCGAAATGGCAACTATCTGACGCAAGTATCTGCGCCAGATCCTTGCCTTTCCGCTGAGTCTATAAACCTCTCCGCTAAGATTTCAGCGCAAGTCTTAGCGGAGAGGTTTATAGACTCAGCGAAATGGCAACTATCTGACGCAATTATCTGCGCCAGATCCTTGCCTTTCCACTGAGTCTATAAAGCTCTCCGCTAAGATTTCAGCGCAAGTCTTAGCGGAGAGGTTTATAGACTCAGCGAAATGGCAACTATCTGACACAAGTATCTGCGCCAGCTCCTTGCCTTTCCGCTGAGTCTATAAACCTCTCCGCTAAGATTTCAGCGCAAGTCTTAGCGGAGAGGTTTATAGACTCAGCGAAATGGCAACTATCTGACGCAAGTATCTGCACCAGATCCTTGCCTTTCCGCTGAGTCTATAAACCTCTCCGCTAAGATTTCAGCGCAAGTCTTAGCGAAGAGGTTTATAGACTCAGCGAAATAGCAACTATCTGACGCAAGTATCTGTGCCAGATCCTTGCCTTTCCGCTGAGTCTATAAACCTCTCCTCTAAGATGTCAGCGCATGTCTTAGCGGAGAGGTTTATAGACTCAGCGGAATGGCAAGGATCTGGCGCAGATACTTGCGTCAGATATATGCCATTCCGCTGAGTCTATAAAACTCTGTGCTGAGATTTGAGCGAAAGTATCTGAGATAGACACTTATAAGCGAGATGGTGCATTAGTAGGGAAAGTCTATCGCTGGATTCAAAGCGAAAGGCTTTTCCTATCAATGCACCATTCAGATGACAAGTGTCTATCTCTCATACTTTCGTTGAATCTCATCGGAGAGTTTTATAGACTCAGCGGAATGGCAAATATCTGACGCAAGTATCAAGTATCAAATAAATAAATTAAATTTATTAAATTAAATAATTAAATCTATTAAAAAATAAAATTGAATTTATAATTTCATTTAATTTATTTAAAAAATATTTTATTTAATTTAATCATTTATTTCAATAATAGTAAACAATTGAATTATTTTCTTATTTAATTCAATATATTATTAACGACTTAAATTCAAATAAATAAATTAAATTTATTAAATTAAATAATGAAATGAATTAAAAAATAAAATTGAATTTATAATTTCATTTAATTTATTTAAAAAATATTTAATTTAATTGAATCATTTATTTTAATAATATTAAATAATTAAATTATTTTCTTATTTAATTAAATTATATTGGTTATTTTTTTCTCCGTACAAAAAATTAAATATCCCAGCGAAAAAAAAGCGAAAGAAACCCGTGAATTTCTCGATAAAAAAAAACATCACAATCAAGCGAAAAAAAATCGGGCGAAAAAAAAACAAAACTAAAAGTCGCAGTACCCATTTAAAAAATCTCCTCACTGAACGGCGAGATCGCTATTATTTGAAGTCCGGCGCGCGAGTTTACGAAGTCCAAAAAATCCTAATAAAGCAACATTTCCAAAATGACGTTACCGGCTAACAAAAAAAACCAAAAAAAGTAAAACGAAAATGCAAAATACAACTAGCTTTTGATAAATCAGTTCAATAAATTTTTCCCCAGGATATTCAATTTGACGTCCGGAAGGAAAAATTAAAGGATGCCTAATAGGGATTTGATGAAGGCTGTATAAATATATACAGGGTGGATCAGTAACTATTAGCACGTTTAAACGTAATAATTTATGACGCTGAAGCTGGCAGACAGACCTAGCAGACGCGCGCCGCCCGAACCCAGTACATTTTTATCGTGGCTGTACGCGCTCGGGTCGCAGCGTAGCGAGGCAGTATAGGGCCTACCCCCACCACTTAGCCGCTCGTGAATGAGCCGCATATATCCGTCTGGCGGAAATAATGTTTTTTTTTTGCTTAACAACAACCGTCACGGGGATGAATCATGGGTCCATCGTTTCGTCTATTCATATAGATTAAGCATGTAAATCGTCAAGTCGCAATTGTCATGCGTGTTGACGACAGACGACTTTAAACAAAAATTTGTTTCGAGTACGGAGACTCGAATGGCGGATAACTTTTTTTTATTCTTAATTAACAAAAGCCGTCACCGGGATGAAACATGGGGGGGATCGATTCGGCGAAGTATATAGAATGAGCACGTAAATAGAAAAAGTCGCTACTGTCAAGCGTGTTAGCAGCAGATGGCCTTTTTTGAGATTTTTCGTGCGAGTAAGGAGGCGCGATTCGCGAATAACAATTTTTTAATTAACTTAACAAAGTCGGCCACGGGATAAATCATAGGTCAATCGATTCGTCTCATTATAAACAATAAGCAGGTGAATTTAAAAAGTAGCTGCTGTCATGCAGGTTGGCAGCAGACGACCTTTTGTAAATTTAATCGTGCGAGTAAGGAGGCGCGATTCGCGAATAACAATTTTTTAATTAACTTAACAAAGTCGGCCACGGGACAAATCATAGGTCAATCGATTTGTCTCATTATAAACAATGAGCAGCTGAATTAAAAAAGTGGTTGCTGTCATGCAGGTTGGCAGCAGACGACCTTTTGTGAATTTAATCGTGCGAGTAAGGAGGCGCGATTCGCGAATAACAGTTTTTTAATTAACTTAACAAAGTCGGCCGCGGGACAAATCATAGGTAAATCGATTCGTCTCATTGTAAACAATGAGCAGCTGAATTAAAAAAGTGGCCGCTGTCATGCAGGTTGGCAGCAGACGACCTTTTGTGAATGAAATCGTGCGAGTAAGGGGGCGCAATTCGCGAATAACAATTTTTTAATTAACTTAACAAAGTCGGCCACGGGATAAACCATAGGTCAATCGATTTGTCTCATTATAAACAATGGGCAACTGGAATTTAATCGTGCGAGTAAAGAGCCGCGATTCGCGAATAACAACTTTGTCATCAACTTAACAAAGTCGGCCACGGGATAAACCATAGGTCAATCGATTCGTCTCATTATAAACAATGAGCAGCTAAATTTAAAAAGTAGCTGCTGTCATGCAGGTTGGCAGCAGACGACCTTTTGTGAATTTAATCGTGCGAGTAAGGAGGAGCGATTCGCGCATAACAATTTTTTAATTGACTTAACAAAGTCGGCCACGGGATAAACCATAGGTCAATCGATTCGTCTCATTATAAACAATGAGCAGCTGAATTTAAAAAGTTGCTACTGTCATGCAGATTGGCAGCAGACGACCTTTTGTGAATTTAATCGTGCGGCCAGCACGACTCTTTTCGCGAAAAACTATTTATTTTTGTTAATGAACAAATGCCGTCACCGGGATGAAACATAGGGGGATCGATTCGGCTAATTATTTAGAGTTAGTACGTAAATAGAAAAAGTCCTACTGTAATGCGGGTTGGCAGCAGAAGACCCTTTTTGATATTTTTCGTGCGAGTAAGGGGGCGCGATTCACGAGTAACAATCTTTCAATTACTTTTAAAAAGTCGTCGCCGGGATAAAATATAGGTCAATCGATTTGTCTTATTATAAAGAATAAACAGCTAGATCGAAAAAGTAGCTGCTGTCATACAGGTTGGTAGCAGACGGCCATTTATAAGTTCTATGGTAGGAGCAGCGCGGCTCGGTTGAGGGAGAACTATTTTTTTCTGGTTAACTAATCAAAACCGTCTCCGGGACAAGTCATAGGTCGATCGATTCGTCTTGGCATAGCGAATTAAGCATAAATAGCGAAAAGTCGCTATTTTCATGCATGCTCATAGCAGACGGCCTTTAACGAATTTCATCGTAAGGGTAGCGAGGTCCACATCACAAATAACAATTCTTTTAATTAACAAAAGCTGTCACGGGAGAAATAATAGATGGATCGATTCGTTTGGGCATAACGAACTAGGCATAAAAATCGCCAAGTCGCTCTTGTCGTGCGTGCTAACAGCACATAGACACATTATTTTTATCATGTGGGTAGAGGTCCCCTTCGCGGTGACTATTTTTTTTTGTTAACTAACAAAAGCCGTCATCGGGCGAAATCATAGATGGATCGATTCTTCGGGGCCTAACGAACTAGGCATAAAAATCGCCAAGTCGCTATTGTCATGCGTGCTCACAGCACAAAGACTTACATGATTTTTATCATGCGGGTAGAGATCCGCTTCGCAGATAACTTTTTTTTGTGAACTAACAAAAGCCGTCACCTGGAGAAATCATAGATGGATCGATTCGTCTCGGTATTACGAACTAGGCATTCGCGAATCGCGCCTCCTTACTCGCACGATTAAATTCACAAAAGGTCGTCTGCTGCCAAACTGCATGACAGTAGCTACTTTTTAAATTCAACTGCCCATTGTTTATAATGAGACGAATCGATTGACCTATGGTTTATCCCGTGGCCGACTTTGTTAAGTTAATTAAAAAATTGTTATGCGCGAATCGCGCCTCCTTACTCGCACGATTAAATTCACAAAAGGTCGTCTGCTGCCAACCTGCATGACAGCAGCTACTTTTTAAATTCAGCTGCCCATTGTTTATAATGAGACGAATCGATTGACCTATGGTTTATCCCGTGGCCGACTTTGTTAAGTTAATTAAAAAATTGTTATTCGCGAATCGCACCTCCTTACTCGCACGAAAAATCTCAAAAAAGGCCGTCTGCTGCTAATACGCATGACAGTCGCGACTTTTTCTATTTACGTGCTTATTCTATATACTCCGCCGAATCGATCCCCCTATGTTTCATCCCGGTGACGGCATATGTTCATTAACAATAATAAATTGTTTTTCGCGAAAAGAGTCGTGCTGGCCGCACGATTAATATCACAAAAGGTCGTCTGCTGCTAACCAGCATGACAGCTGCTAGTTTTTAAATCCAGCTGCTTATTGTCTATAATGAGACGAATCGATTGACCTATGATTTATCCCGGGGCCGACTTTGTTAAGTTAATTAAAAAATTGTTATTCGCGAATCGCGCCTCCTTACGCGCACGAAAAATCTCAAAAAAGACCGTCTGCTGCTAACACGCATGGCAGTAGCGACTTTTTCTATTTACGTGCTCATTCTATATACTTCGCCGAATCGATCCCCCCATGTTTCATCCCGGTGATGGCTTTTGTTAATTAAGAATAAAAAAAGTTATCCGTCATTCGGGTCTCCGTACTCGAACAAAATTTTTGTTTAAAGTCGTCTGCCGTCAACACGCATGACAATTGCGACTTGACGATTTACATGCTTAATCTATATGAATAGACGAAAAGCAGCGGTGCTCCAGCGAGGGAATTGGAGGAAACATGATAAACAGGACTTCGGAACTCACCGGAAAGGACAGGACTCACCGGAAAGATCAGGACTCACCGGAAAGTTCAGGACTCACCGGAAAGATCAGGACTCACTGGAAAGGATAGGACGCACCAGAAAGGACAGGGCTCACCGGAAAGGAACAAACAGGTTGCGATAGACGTTTGGATAAGGGGGGTGCACTTCGGCACCCCCCAGCCAGGTAACGGTTTTAAATATTAATGCAGCGGTGATCGGGTTATCTGGCCACCTCGTTTTTACTCCCCATACCGCGATCGGGTTACCTGGCCACTTCGTCGTTATTCCTTATCTCTCCGTCGGGTTACCTGGCCACCTCGTTTTTCTCCTCCCTCCGCGATCGGGTTACCTGGCCACTTCGTCGTTATTTCCTATCTCCCCATCGGGTTACCTGGCCACCTCGTTTTTCTCCTCCTTCGGCGATCGGGTTACCTGGCCACTACGTCGTTATTCCCTATTTCCCCATCGGGTTATCAGGCCACCTCGTTTTTCCTCCCCATACCGCGATCGGGTTACCTGGCCTCTTCGTCGTTATTCCCCATCTCCCCATCGGGTTACCTGGCCACCTCGTTTTACCCTCCCCTTTCCGCGATCGGGTTACCTGGCCACTTCGTCTTTATTCCCTATCTCCCCATCGGGTTACCTGGCCACCTCGTTTTTCTCCTCCTTCCGCGATCGGGTTACCTGGCCACTTCGTCGTTATTCCCTATCTCCCCATCGGGTTACCTGGCCACCTCGTTTTTCTCCTCCCTCCGCGATCGGGTTACCTGGCCACTTCGTCGTTATTTCCTATTTGCCCATCGGGTTATCAGGCCACCTCGTTTTTCCTTCCCATACCGCGATCGGGTTAACTGGCCACTTCGTCGTTATTCCCTATCTCCCCATCGAGGTACCTGGCCACCTCGTTTTTCTTCTCCCTCCGCGATCGGGTTACCTGGCCACTTCGTCGTTATTCCCTATTTGCCCATCGGGTTATCAGGCCACCTCGTTTTTCCTCCCCATACCGCGATCGGGTTACCTGGCCACTTCGTCGTTATTCCCTATCTCCCCATCGGGTTACCTGGCCACCTCGTTTTTCTCCTCCCTCCGCGATCGGGTTACCTGGCCACTTCGTCGTTATTCCCTATTTGCGCATCGGGTTATCAGGCCACCTCGTTTTTCCTCCCCATACCGCGATCGGGTTACCTGGCCACCTCATTTTACCCTCCCCTTTCCGCGATCGGGTTACCTGGCCACTTCGTCGTTATTCCCTATCTCCCCATCGGGTTACCTGGCTACCTCGTTTTTCTCCTTCCGCGATCGGGTTACCTGGCCACCTCGTTTTTGCCCTCCCTCCACGATCGGGTTACCTGGCCACTTCGTCGTTATTCCCTATTTCCCCATCGGGTTATCAGGCCACCTCGTTTTTCCTCCCCATACCGCGATCGGGTTACCTGGCCACTTCGTCATTATTCCCTATCTCCCCATCGGGTTACCTGGCTACCTCGTTTTTCTCCTCCTTCCGCGATCGGGTTACCTGGCCACCTCGTTTTTGCCCTCCCTCCACGATCGGGTTACCTGGCCACTACGTCGTTATTCCCTATCTCCCCATAGAGTTATCAGGCCACCTTGTTTTTCTCCTCCCTCCGCGATCGGGTTACCTGGCCACTTCGTCGTTATTCCCTATTTGCCCATCGGGTTACCCGGCCACCTCGTTTTACCCTCCCCTTTCCGCGATCGAATTACCTGGCCACTACATCGTTATTCCCTATCTCCCGATAGGGTTATCAGGCCACCTCGTTTTTCTCTTCCCTCCGCGATCGGGTTACCTGGCCACTTCGTCGTTATTCCCTATTTGCCCATCGGGTTACCTGGCCACCTCGTTTTTCTCCTCCTTCCGCGATCGGGTTACCTGGCCACTTCGTCGTTATTCCCTATTTGCCCATCGGGTTACCTGGCCACCTCGTTTTACCCTCCCCTTTCCGCGATCGGGTTACCTGGCCACTTCGTCGTTATTCCCTATCTCCCCATCGGGTTACCTGGCCACCTCGTTTTTCTCCTCCCTCCGCGATCGGGTTACCTGGCCACTTCGTCGTTATTCCCTATCTCCCCATCGGGTTACCTGGCTACCTCGTTTTTCTCCTCCTTCCGCGATCGGGTGACCTGGCCACCGCGTTTTTGTCCTCCCTCCACGATCGGATTACCTGGCCACTACGTCGTTATTCCCTATCTCCCCATAGGGTTATCAGGCCACCTCGTTTTTCTCCTCCCTCCGCGATCGGGTTACCTGGCCACTTCGTCGTTATTCCCTATTTGCCAATCGGGTTACCTGGCCACCTCGTTTTTGTCCTCCCTCCACGATCGGGTTACCTGGCCACTTCGTCGTTATTCCCTATCTCCCCATCGGGTTATCAGGCCACCTCGTTTTTCCCCCCCATACCGCGATCGGGTTACCTGGCCACTTCGTCGTTATTCCCTATCTCCGCATCGGGTTACCTGGCCACCTCGTTTTTCTCCTCCCTCCGCGATCGGGTTACCTGGCCACTTCGTCGTTATTCCCTATCTCCCCATCGGGTTACCTGGCCACCTCGTTTTTCTCCTCCCTCCGCGATCGGGTTACCTGGCCACTTCGTCGTTATTTCCTATTTGCCCATCGGGTTATCAGGCCACCTCGTTTTTCCTTCCCATACCGCGATCGGGTTAACTGGCCACTTCGTCGTTATTCCCTATCTCCCCATCGAGGTACCTGGCCACCTCGTTTTTCTTCTCCCTCCGCGATCGGGTTACCTGGCCACTTCGTCGTTATTCCCTATTTGCCCATCTGGTTATCAGGCCACCTCGTTTTTCCTCCCCATACCGCGATCGGGTTACCTGGCCACTTCGTCGTTATTCCCTATCTCCCCATCGGGTTACCTGGCCACCTCGTTTTTCTCCTCCCTCCGCGATCGGGTTACCTGGCCACTTCGTCGTTATTCCCTATTTGCGCATCGGGTTATCAGGCCACCTCGTTTTTCCTCCCCATACCGCGATCGGGTTACCTGGCCACCTCATTTTACCCTCCCCTTTCCGCGATCGGGTTACCTGGCCACTTCGTCGTTATTCCCTATCTCCCCATCGGGTTACCTGGCTACCTCGTTTTTCTCCTTCCGCGATCGGGTTACCTGGCCACCTCGTTTTTGCCCTCCCTCCACGATCGGGTTACCTGGCCACTTCGTCGTTATTCCCTATTTCCCCATCGGGTTATCAGGCCACCTCGTTTTTCCTCCCCATACCGCGATCGGGTTACCTGGCCACTTCGTCATTATTCCCTATCTCCCCATCGGGTTACCTGGCCACCTCGTTTTTCCTCCCCATACCGCGATCGGGTTACCTGGCCACTTCGTCGTTATTCCCTATCTCCCCATCGGGTTACCTGGCCACCTCGTTTTTCTTCTCCCTCCGCGATCGGGTTACCTGGCCACTTCGTCGTTATTCCCTATTTGCCCATCGGGTTATCAGGCCACCTCGTTTTTCCTCCCCATACCGCGATCGGGTTACCTGGCCACTTCGTCGTTATTCCCTATCTCCCCATCGGGTTACCTGGCCACCTCGTTTTTCTCCTCCCTCCGCGATCGGGTTACCTGGCCACTTCGTCGTTATTCCCTATTTGCCCATCGGGTTATCAGGCCACCTCGTTTTTCCTCCCCATACCGCGATCGGGTTACCTGGCCACCTCATTTTACCCTCCCCTTTCCGCGATCGGGTTACCTGGCCACTTCGTCGTTATTCCCTATCTCCCCATCGGGTTACCTGGCTACCTCGTTTTTCTCCTCCTTCCGCGATCGGGTTACCTGGCCACCTCGTTTTTGCCCTCCCTCCACGATCGGGTTACCTGGCCACTACGTCGTTATTCCCTATCTCCCCATAGAGTTATCAGGCCACCTTGTTTTTCTCCTCCCTCCGCGATCGGGTTACCTGGCCACTTCGTCGTTATTCCCTATTTGCCCATCGGGTTACCCGGCCACCTCGTTTTACCCTCCCCTTTCCGCGATCGAATTACCTGGCCACTACATCGTTATTCCCTATCTCCCCATAGGGTTATCAGGCCACCTCGTTTTTCTCTTCCCTCCGCGATCGGGTTACCTGGCCACTTCGTCGTTATTCCCTATTTGCCCATCGGGTTACCTGGCCACCTCGTTTTTGTCCTTCCTCCACGATCGGGTTACCTGGCCACTTCGTCGTTATTCCCTATTTGCCCATCGGGTTACCTGGCCATCTCGTTTTTGTCCTTCCTCCACGATCGGGTTACCTGGCCACTACGTCGTTATTCCCTATTTCCCCATCGGGTTATCAGGCCACCTCGTTTTTCCTCCCCATACCGCGATCGGGTTACCTGGCCACTTCGTCGTTATTCCCTATCTCCCCATCGGGTTACCTGGCCACCTCGTTTTACCCTCCCCTTTCCGCGATCGGGTTACCTGGCCACTTCGTCGTTATTCCCTATCTCCCCATCGGGTTACCTGGCCACCTTGTTTTTCTCCTCCTTCCGCGATCGGGTTACCTGGCCACTACGTCGTTATTCCCTATTTCCCCATCGGGTTATCTGGCCACCTCGTTTTTCTCCTCCTTCCGCGATCGGGTTACCTGGCCATTACGTCGTTACTCCCTATTTCCCCATCGGGTTATCTGGCCACCTCGTTTTTCCTCCCCATACCGCGATCTGATTATCTGCCCACTACCTCATTATTCACTATCGTTCAATCGGCTTATCTGGCCGCTACGTTGTTATTTCCTATCCTTACATTGGGTGATCTGCCTACCTCGTTTTTCTCCCCTTTCCGCCATTGGATTATCTGACCACTACGTCGTTATTTCCTATCACTCTATCGGATTATCCACCCAGTTGTTTTTTTGTTGTGTTATTCTTTTTATCTGGAGGAGGGAGATGGCCCGAATAAATAAATCTCGCACTTCCGTCTGCGGAGGATTTTTCGACCACTTTCTCAATGTTGCATTAGCAATTTCAGATACCCGAAGCAGCGACGCTCCAACGAGGGAATCGGAAAAAACAAGCAGGAGCCATATAGAGGCCTAAAACAAGGATAAAAAGAGGGTCTGCGCAAAGTTCTTCCCCGACACAGAGGGCTTCGCAAGACTCATCGGAAAGGACCAAGCAGGTTGCAATAGCTTTGTGGATTAGGGGGGTGCATCTCGGCACCCCCCACCCAGGTAACGGTCTGAAGTCTCAGAATTGCCGCGATCGAGTTATCTGGTCTCACGTCGTTATTCCGTATCAGTCCATTGGTTTATCTGGCCACCTCCTTTTTCTTCCCCATTCCGCGATCAGCTTATCTGGCCTACTCGTTTTTTACTCCCTATTCTTCTACCGGGTTATCTGGCTACAGTGTAATCAGCGCGTTACCTAACCATTTTTCTTTTTATTCCTTCCTCACTTATCGGGTTATCCGTTGTATTTTACTTTCCCTAGCAAAATTTGTGATCTGTTAACTTTTTCCCTCCAACCATGCATGGGTTCATCTATTCCACCCTTTAAATTTTAGGTTACCTTTTCTACCATCTTCCCATTACGTTTCCGGTTATCTATACATATCGTTTTTATTCTTCCTCTCTCGATCGGATTACCTGTTCAACCGTCTGCTATTTTAATTTCGAGTCTTATGTCTTACCATTTGTTATAATTGTTAGTGTTATGCGTACGCGTTGTTTTTCTTCCCAGTTTTTCATTTTTTCTGTTCAACCGTCTGGCCGCAAAATGTGTCAACCGTCGTCCCTGCAAGTTTCAGGGCTGGTTGGGATTTTTTTCGTTGATTTGGGTTTGTTTGTCTATTTTGTTTTTTTTTTTATCGCCAAATCATAAAATAAACCTCAAATTTTTCGTCCAAACAATGAAAACATATTTAGGGGTGGGCCACCCTTATTTCTGAGCCGTATAAAAAATATTTTACCACCTATTCTCCGACCTACCGAAAATACACCAGAATATTTCTTAAAAATCGGTCGACCCGTTTCAGAGGAGTTTGATTACAAACGCTCTGAAACGAGAATTTAATGTATATAGATATATAAAAGCCCGAGCCTTTATATCCTGTGCACGTGTCACCGCTATTCTACCAGCGAGCCCATGAGGACTCGAGAGACGGCCCTTGTTTATACGGGTGACGACCGATAGCTCACGCGCACAACTACATACAACCTACAAATGTAAATTACCGTATCATCCTTTCGTTTTTCTTATGTATACTACTCTATTGCTTCTGTATTATTATTAATTAATCGCGATGATCTGATTACTGATTTCTAATAAATCGCGAGTCCAGTTTGTAGGATGATTTTAAATTATTTCTCTATATCGCATAACTTCACACAACATTTTCCCCTGCGGCCATCGTTGAGAAAAAAAATCGAATCCACCCCATTTGTTTAAACGTTTCACGTTCGCATGACTTCACCGCCCTTTCCTAGAGCGAGACTTCACCGCTCATCCTTAGAGCGAGACTTCACCGCTCATCCTTAGAGCGAGACTTCACCGCTCATCCTTAGAGCGAGACTTCACCGCTAATCCTTAGAGCGAGACTTCACCGCTCATCCTAAGAGCGAGACTTCACCGCTCATCCTTAGAGCGAGACATCTGCAATCATCATTGTTAGAAAATTCAATCCTTGGAGAAACCTACCGAAGATAATTCCCGGTAGAGAAAAATAATGCAAAACTGCGGTTCACTAGTAATAACAAAATTTTCCCACTCTATTGCAGAAAAAAGTTTGCATGGGTAGAACGCAACGAATTCATTTTCACTGCACCATATAAACAAAGTAATAAAGAAATCGTTTTCGTTGTATGCCGACGTGGATATAACGAAAATGACGTAAATGACGTGGACGTCACTGACTCCGCACCTTCACAGTGTGAGTTTGCAGCAAACACAACGATCGACGATCTGTCGTGTTCGCTATAATCGATGCAATTTGTTATCCACAATCACCGCTATTTTGTAGATCGAGACTCCTGGAATCATATTACCGGATAAATATATATTCTTGGATAAACCTGCCGAAGATGAATCCCGGCAGAGGAAGATAAACTGAACCTCCCGACTTTGATCGCCCGGGAATTCGGCTGAAATTGTTGCCGCCAAAATAAGTCATAGTGTCATAAAGCTTGCTCGTGCCAAAAACTGTAAAGGTTGCATCATTAGAGCGCGACGTTTTTTTGTTTTTTCCATTTCATCATGTATATTGGAATTGTGGGACGATATTTGTTCCTACATTCAGTTAAGAAATCTGAAAAAAAGAGTAACAATAATTTTCATTGTATTCCAATGATGCACGCTTCACCGTCTCCTCATCTTGGAAGGATGAGTCTGTAGAAAATACTACAGACTATCGTCTTTTCTCGATGATCTGTCGTGCTTGATTCACTTGATGTAGT
>OX101783.1:53525966-53676121 GCA_944452715.1 Ophion slaviceki
AAATCGACGGATCTTTATTTTTGTTGAACATTTCTATTTTTTTTAACAATAAACGAACGATTTTTTTATCGTAAATCGAAAGTTATCTATCGGAAGCCGCCATTTTGTTAATTTTTGAAAAAAAGCTTCGGTTGAGGACTAGATTTATGATTAAACTAATGATTTTTTTTTTTTTTTTTTTCAGATGATCCAGTAAAATTTTATGTTGGTCACCGCAAAGCTCGACATGCCGAAGGGGCTCCAAAGATGACGATATTTTTATAAATAATCAATGTTTTTCTTTGAAAATTTGTACCAATCAAGTTGAAATATAACATAAAAAGTCTGTGTAACCACTTTTGTAAAACAAACTTAATTACTATAAAAAAAAATTATTGAAAATGCTCGTTGAGAAACCCCTGGACGGAGGTAGAAAATTGTGCAAGGACTACTGTGTCGGGAACCCAACTCACCAGGAGATGCCGGATTTGCGTGCATAACGGCACATACGAAGAACCCACACGCTTACGTATTAAGAAGACACCGAAAATAATTTGTCTTGCCACGAACATAGGCAATAATTAATGTATAGTGTATAAAGTTGAAAATTATTCATATAGTATTAGGTATGAAATTCATAGAGGTATGCGACGGATAGAAATATTAAGGGCGAGGTAAAGTTAATTCGGCGAAAAAAGGCATGATTTTAAGATTTTTTTTGGAGTAACGAATAGTGTTCGTTTATTGACAAATTTACATATAATAAAGTAACATTTGAACAACATTCTCCTAAATTTGCATTGCAAAATATTCAAAATTGAGCGAGTGAAAATGAAACCCCGGAGGCGCCTCGAAAAAAAGTTGGTTTGCGGTGTGCACCATAACTCGCAACAGAATCATCTGAAACAAAAAAAATCAAAATGCATTTGTTAAAGGAGATGTTTCTCGAGGTAATGACGGGAGGATTTTTTTTTTTCGATTTTTCGATTTTTCGTAACATTTGGGAGCAAAAACCTGATTTTCGTTTAAAAAAATCGGCCAATTTGTTGTTGAAAAATTAGTAATTATTTAAAAAAAACAAAAAAGCTCTCGACAATACCTGGTGAATTATGTGAAGAAGTACTGTGCAAAATTTCAAAGCGATTGGTCCAGTAGATTTTGAGTTATCATGCACACAGACTTCAAATATGACAAGTCTCAGAAAAACGGTTTGAAAAACGCAGAAGAGTTTGGTCGCTTAGCGCTCATTGCACATAAGTTTGAGAACACTTCTCGATTGCATAAAAATCTGAGAAAATTCATGTATATTAAAGGTACTCAAAAGATTAATTTTGCATAATAATAATTCCAAAATGTTATTAACAAAATGATGAAAAAAAAATTAGTCAACAAATTTCCCCGCAACCCAATGTTTTTTCGTGATTCGTTCATTTTTCTGAATACGTATGAATTTTTTCAGATTTTTCAATTATCTTTGAATTTTTAGAAATTCAAAATAAAACTCGATAATTTTCTTATACTCACTCAAAGTCATCGATGCCAGGTCCGTAGAGCAAAAGGCTTTCATTAAGATGATCGAGAGCATCTTTTTGCGTTTGTCTACGCAAAACTCTTTCTTCTTTACTGTCGTGCGCCGCTTGCTCCTCTGCTCTACTAATTCGCAAATCGTCAACTTGTCGGGCCCATTCGTGAGAACTTGGCCCTGTACTGATTTGCATCTCTTCCATAAAGGCCAACAAAGTGGACTTTGGAGAGATTTTCCAAATAAGATCATGATTATTTTGCGTGAAACCTCCAAGACATCGCTGCAAAAGTGCGTCGTTGCTCAAGTCACTATAAATGGGCTCAATGGCTTCCAGAACGTCAGTAGGAAGGGCTGTGTAGCTGTGTTTGAATGATTCTAGAGCATCTGCAGCTGCAGCTTGCTGCTATTCGCACCAGGGGTCTCCGCCGCTTGGGCATTTCTCGTGCTGTGGGTTCTCGTCGGTTGAACTGTAGTGATGATAAGTTGCCCATATGGCATTTTTCATCTTCTCAACTGAATCATAATTACGTCGAATAGCTAGTCCATAGTAAACAGTCAATTTATCAATCATTTTAGCAGTGAGCTTTCCTTTGCCAGAAAGGCTTTTTCTTTTTACGATCTTTCCGGCCTTGGTTTTTGTATCAACTATGCTTGTTTTTACTAGTCCACGCAGACGTGTTCCCATTCTCTTTTGGACATGCCCTATGCATTCTTTTGTGTTTATCACAAAATCTTCACCATAAGGTTTTGCATTGACAACGCCGCTGTACGTCTTTGAGTCACCGTATCCGATGTAGTTACGATAATTCACCCCAAGATTTTCCACCGATCGTTCGAACATTTCTATAATTGCTGATAACTCCAGGTTTACAGAGGGTCCCTCATGGTTGGCTTTGCAATCACCGCTATCCACATGCTCTTCGTACCACGCTTCGTATTCGGCAGAATCCAATTTGTTTTTCCAAGTCTTACAACCGTGGCAGTAACTGCTTTTTACAAAAATGTCAAGTACTTGTCCAGTACAATATCCAATTAGAGAAGCAACGCCAAATAACGAAGAGAATCCTCTTTTTTCCAAGTGCCGTCGCCTGATACAGTCAATTCTGACGTTTCTTCTACATTATTTGCTTCAGACATTGCTTTTTTCTCTTCTTGTGCAGCCGATGCAAAGAACTTCTTGGCCACATTTTGTATCGCTTCACAATGTTTTTTCATATATAAATTATAGGCTGGTTTCGATAAGAAAGCACTCGCCAAATCCATTAGTCCGCAGAACTTATTGCATCCGACTAAACCTAAGCCTAACACTCGCATTACGAAAGCAAATCGATAATTGACATCGTATACACCACGGTCTATTCATTCACTTGATGGAATGTAGTGAGGCTGTTTACACTTTTCACATGTAACCTTGATCTTGAAACCAAGACCTTCTTTTTTGCATGTTTGGAATGTAACTTTTCCATCACACTTCACACATTTGACTACAGTAGCAATAGTCGAAAAAACAAGAACGAAATCTATCATTCGATAATATTTTTGGATGTCTTCTACCACCCCAGCAGGATTATTTTTAATTTTTTTCGCTGACGCGCTATTAGCTAACGGTTCACCGTTTTTACGCTTTTGAGGAGGCACTTTTTTTCGGTCGGCACAATTGCCCAATACTGTTCTCACGATCTTGTCTGCTTATTTTTCGAGGCATTTTTCGACGTACGAACACGAACGAAAACGGACTCAAACTGTTAGTGTGACTTGCTACTGCTCAGCACGGCATACAGCGGTCAACTGATGTACAGAAGTAGAGTAACTGTAGCGGTTCTAACGCAAGGGGAGGTGGTGTGCCAAGAGTGGTGAAGCCAAGGTGGCGCCACCGTCGAGGGGAGGTTGCCGGGCGTGACGTCACAGAGAGGCCGATGTGGAGGGGGGGGGGGGTCATGTGGTCCGAGCAGCGACTGGGGTGGGGGGTCGATGAGTGTTTTGTGTGTATGTGCGTGCGTGCGTGTAGGAAAGCCAAGGTGGCGCTACGGTCGTGGGGAGGTCTGCGTGCGTGCATGCGTGCGTGTAGGAAAGCCAAGGTGGCGCTACGGTCGTGGGGAGGTCGGCGTGCGTGCATGCGTGCGTGTAGGAAACCCAAGGTGGCGCTACGGTCGTGGGGAGGTCGGTGTGCGTGCATGCGTGCGTGTAGGAAAGCCAAGGTGGCGCTACGGTCGTGGGGAGGTCTGCGTGCGTGCATGCGTGCGTGTAGGAAAGCCAAGGTGGCGCTACGGTCGTGGGGAGGTCGGCGTGCGTGCATGCGTGCGTGTAGGAAAACCAAGGTGGCGCTACGGTCGTGGGGAGGTCGGTGTGCGTGCATGCGTGCGTGTAGGAAAGCCAAGGTGGTGCTACGGTCGTGGGGAGGTCGGCGTGCGTGCGTGCGTGCGTGTAGGGAAGCCAAGGTGGCGCTACGGTCGTGGGGAGGTCGGCGTGCGTGCGTGCGTCCGTGTAGGGAAGCCAAGGTGGCGCTACGGTCGTGGGGAGGTCGGCGTGCGCGCGTGCATGCGTGCATGCATGCGTGTGTGCGTGCGTGTGTGTGTGTGTCTGACGTCACAGGGGGGCCTCGGTGGAGGGGGTACCCATGTGGTTCGAAGACTACTGGGAAGCCGCCGTCAGGGGGGGGGTCCAGCGAGGGATAGCCAAGTGCGGGGGTACGGCGGAGGGGGGTCGCCGGGCGCGTGTGACGTCACAGAGGGGGCCTCTTTGGGGGGCCATGTGGTCCGTGGAGCGACTGGCGGGGAAGCCGCCGTCGATGAGTGTTGTGTGTGTGAAGGGCGGCCTTTGAAAGCCCAATATTTATGACATGCAGCTGGTTCCATTCCGAAAGACAATGTATATGGCATCCGCCTCGTCTCCAAGCTCGCCGACACTCGAAACAGGTCCTGACAAGTTCCTCGGAAAAAAACTATAATCTGTAGAGATCATAGACTGTGACTGCGGATAGACCACTTGAGCGCAGCTCTTGAAAAGTCGCGCTCTCCATTCCAAAATATAACATCAAGATGTTCGCATGTGCGAGTGTGTACGCAGTGCATCCGGCCAAGCACCCCCTGGACTTGACCAAAAACGAGCTCGAACAGGTTCCAAAGGTCCTGCTCTTAAAATATTGGGGTAAATATGTTGGCTTATTGTGGGATCGTTTGCCAGAACATCATCGGAACGATAGTGAAGTGAAATCATATCTTCCATGCTTGGAGCATACACCACAGATGAAAGATCACATCGATGGCCCTCCACCTCAACGTCGGGAGTGTAAAAAATGCTGTGAAAATTCTCGACGTACGGGGTTCTTCAAACGTGTTTGAACCTGTTTTTCGGGAGCGTGAAAAATGTCGGGGGAAAATTCTCCACGGTTCTTCGAACGTGTTCGAACCGGTTTTTCACGATTGGAAAAGAGGGGAGAGGCTTGAAAATTTGAGTGGGAGGCTTACGAGGGAGATTATATTTTTGTGGACCAAGCTTAGACTGCACTATTCCACTGCACCATCAACATCTAAAAGAACTTTGAAAGTGCGTGGAAAATGGATCTCTCGAGTATCAACAAAGTCGGCCGGAATTTCTCCCAACGAAGAAGCTGTCAGAACTCCCCGTTAAGTCGGAACGACTAATCTCCGACATAAGGGCCGTACAAACCAAATTTGGGAAACGCTACATCGCAGACGTCGCGGATGAGTTCTCTGTCTTCTTACCGGCGCGACTTGTGAAGGCCTTCGACCAAGATCCGACAATATTCGAGGGTATGCTGCAAGTGGCACGCGATGGTCAATTCTGCATGCAGTATATTGGTGGAAAATACAACAGTGTCGAGTTCCATCGTCTCTGAACATGGTGGACAGGGAAAAAAATTCGTTGGAACACCATCGTCGAACGGCTGGTCGCATCATCTAGCGTATGCTGCAACTGGCGCGCAAATGGGTACATGCAGTTGCGGGGAATACAACAGCGTTCCATCGTCTCTGAGGCGGAAAAAAAGACTAACTTCGTTGGGACACCATAATCGAACTGTTTGCACCACAGTCATCTTACCATCGTTTTCGGCGCTTAGTGTTGACTATGAGAAAAAATATATATATTTGATCGAATTGTAAATGATGGATGTTTTCACCGTAGAATAAAGAATACAAATCATATATATTTTCATCCAAATGTTTTTTATTCATTCAAAAAAATCCCTCGCTGAGGCTTCGTACACGCTCAACCAGCTTTTCACCGATTTCACATTCTCATGGGTGCAGTTCGTGTTGAAGGGATGATGGGGACATTTGGAGTTTTTGATTTTCGGCAGCTTCTGCAGCGATGGACAGTCCAGAGTCTCCAAGTCGATGACGATTGTCGCAGGATCTGTGAATCTTGATAGCCATGCGCATTTCTCAAATCCCTTAGCATAGGTGATAGGATCTCCATGCAAGAGTTCTCGAATCATCTTTCTGGCTGCCTCGTATGGTATGCCATTGTGATCCCATCGTGATCCATGGAAATGGCGTTCCAGCCACTTGTTTGTCATTTTGTACTTGGCCGGTAGAGTCCCATGCAAATGGTGCATCGAAGGCGAGCGTCAGCGGTTCAGCATTCTTCTCATCGAGTTTGACGATAGACATCTCCTTCAGGACAAATTCGTTGACGGGTCTCTTGAAGCCCTGCACATCGACGATAAGCTCCATGTTGACCGAAGTGGATGACAATCATCGGCATGATTTTATAGCATTTTTTTTAACTCACCACTGATGGGATTGTACTCTTCGTGAGACGTTCCAGAGACTTCCGAAGACATTCATAAGACGTTCGAAGACATTCAAGAGACGTTCGAAAACATTCATAAGGCGTTTGAAGACATGCATGAGGGGTTCAAAGAGTTTCAAAAGACTTTCTACAACGTCATGAGACGTTTGAAGATGTTCGTGAGACCTTCAAGAGACTTTCGAAAACGTTTAAAGACTTTCATGAGAGGTTCGAAGACGTTCAAAAGATCTGTGACGATATTCATAATATGTTTGAAGACATCGATGAGGGGTTCGAGGGACGTTTAAGAGACTTTCAAAGACATTCACGCGGGGGTTGGAAGATGTTCAAAAAACTTACGAATTCGTTCAACAGACATTTGACGACATTCATAATACGTTTGAAGACATTCATGAGGGGTTCGCAGATGCTTAAGAGAGACTTTCAAAGACATTCACGAGGAGTTTGTCCGAAGACATATATAAGACGTTTGAAGACATTCAAGAGACGTTCGAAAACATTCATAAGGCGTTTGAAGACATGCATGAGGGGTTCAAAAAGTTTCAAGAGACTTTCTACGACGTTCATGAGACGCTTGAAGATGTTCGTGAGACATTCTAGAGATCTTTAACGATATTCATAATACGTTTGAAGACATCGATGAGGGGTTCGAAGATGTTTTAGAGACTTTCAAAGACATTCACGAGGGGTTTGAAGACGTTCAAGAAACTTTCGAATCCGTTCAAGAGCCTTTTGACGACATTCATAATACGTTTGAAGACATTCTTGTGGCGTTCGAAGACGCTTGAGAGACTTTCAAAAGCATCCACGAGGGTTTCGAATACGTCCAAGAGACTATCGAATACGTTCAAGAGACTTTCAGAGACATTCGCGAGAGGTGCGAAGACGTTCAGAGACTTTCGAACGCATTCAAGAGATCTTTGACAATATTCATAATACGTTTGAAGACATCGATGAGGGGTTCGACGACGTTTTAGAGACTTTCAAAGACATTCATGAGGGGCTTGAAGACGTTCAAGAGACATTCGACGACATTCATTATACGTGTGAAGACATTCATAAGGGGTTCCAAGACGCTTGAGAGACTTTCAAAAACATTCACGAGGCGTTCGAAGACGTTCAAGAGAATTTCGATAACATTCATAATACGGTTGAAGACATTCATAAGGGGTTCGAAGACGCTTAAGAGAGACTTTCAAAGACATTCACGAGGGGTTCGAAGACTTTCGACGACACTCATAATACGTTTGAAGACGTTAAAGAGACTTTCGAATACGTTCAGGAGACTTTCAGAGACATTCGCGAGAGGTGCGTAGACGTTCAGAGACCTTCGAAGACATTCAAGAGATCTTTGACAATATTCATAATACATTTCAAGACATCGACGAGGGGTTCGAAGACGCTTGAGAGACTTTCAAAGGCATTCACGAGGGTTTCGAAGACGTTCAAGAGACTTTCGACGACATTCATAATACGTTTGAAGACATTCATGAGGGGTTCGAAGACGCTTGAGAGACTTTCAAAGACATTAACGAGGGGTTTGAAGACGTTTAAAAGACTTTCGAATACGTTCGAGAGACTTTCAGAGACATGAGCGAGAGGTGCGAAGACGTTCAGAGACTTCCAAAGACATTCACAAGACTTTCGAATACGTTCAAGAGACTTTCAGAGACATTCATGAGGGGTTCGAAGACGCTTCAGAGACTTTCAGACATTCACGAGGGTTTCGAAGACGTTCAAGAGACTTTCAGAGACATTCGCGAGAGGTGCGGAGACGTTCAGAGACTTTCGACGACATTCATGATACGTTTGAGTACATTTATGAGGGGTTCGAAAACGCTTAAGAGAGACTTTCAAAGACATTCAGGAGTGGTTTTGAGACGTTTAGAGGACTTCTGACGACACTCATAATACGTTTGAAGACGTTCAAGAGACTTTCGAATACGTTCAAGAGACTTTCAGAGACATTCATGAGGGGTTCGAAGACGCTTGAGAGACTTTCAAAGGCGTTCACGAGGGTTTCGAATACGTTCAAGAGACTTTCAGAGACATTCGCGAGAGGTTCGAAGATGTTCAAGAGATCTGTGACGATATTCGGGATGTGTTTGAACACATCGATGAGGGGTTCGAATACGTGTAAGAGACTTTCAAAGACATTCACGAGGGGTTGGAAGATGTTCAAAAACTTTCGAATTCGTTCATAATACGTTTGAAGACATTCATGAGGGGTTCGAAGACGCTTAAGAGATTTTCAAAGACATTCACGAGAGGTGCGAAGACGTTCAGAGACCTTCGAAGATATTCAAGAGATCATTGACAATATTCATAATACGTTCGAAGACATGGATGAGAGGTTCGACGACGTTATAGAGACTTTCAAAGACATTCACGAAGAGTTTGAAGATGTTCAGAGACTTTCGAAGACATTCAAGAGATCTTTGACAATATTCATAATACGTTTGAAGACATCGATGAGGAGTTCGAAGACGCTTGAGAGACTTTCAAAGGCATTCACGAGAGTTTCGAAGACGTTCAAAAGACTTTCGACGACTTTCATGATACGTTTAAAGACATTCATGAGGGGTTCGAAGACGTTCAAGATACTTTCGACACCATTCATAATACGTTTGAAGACATGCATGAGGGGTTCAAAGACAAGTGTCTTTGAAGACTTGAGAGACTTTCAAAGACATTGATGAGGGGTTCGAAGACGTTTAAAAGACTTTCGACGACACTCATAATACGTTTGAAGACATTCATGAGGGGTTCGAAGATGCTTAAGAGACTTTCAGAGACATTCGCGAGAGGTGTGAAGACGTTCAGAGACTTTCGAAGACATTCAAGAGATCTTTGACAATATTCATAATACGTTTGAAGACGTCGATGTGGGGTTCGACGACGTTTTAGAGACGTTCAAAAGACTTTCGACGACATTCATGATACGTTTGAAGACATTCATGAGGGGTTCGAAGACGCTTGAGAGACTTTCAAAGACATTCACGAGAGGTGCGAAGACCTTCAGAGACCTTCGAAGACATTCAAGAGATCTTTGACAATATTCATAATACGTTCGAAGACATCGATGAGGGGTTCGACGATGTTTTAGAGACTTTCAAAGACATTCACGAGGGATTTGAAGACGTTCAGAGACTTTTGAAGACATTCAAGAGATCTTCAACAATATTCATAATACGTTTGAAGACATTCATGAGGAGTTCGAAGACACTTTGGAGACTTTCAAAGGCATTCACGAGGGTTTCGAATACGTTCAAGAGACTTTTATAGACATTCGCGAGAGGTGCGAAGACGTTAAGAGACTTTCGAAGACATGCAAGAGATCTTTGACTATATTCATAATACGTTTGAAGACATCGATGAGTGGTTCAACGATGTTTTAGAGACATTCGACGACATTCATAATACGTTTGAAGACATTCATACGCGTTTCGAAGACGCTTAACAGACTTTCAAAGACATTCGCGAGCGGTTTGAAGACGTTCAAGAGATTTTCAAAGACATTCACGAGGCGTTCGAAGACGTTCAAGAGACTTTTGGCGACATTCACAATACGTTTGAGGACATTCATGAGCATTTCGACGACGCTCAAGAGACTTTCAAAGACATTCGCGAGCGGTTTGAAGACGTTCAAGAGATTTTCAAAGACATTCACGAGGCGTTCGAAGACGTTCAAGAGACTTTTGGCGACATTCACAATACGTTTGAGGACATTCATGAGCATTTCGACGACGCTCAAGAGACTTTCAAAGACATTCGCGAGCGGTTTGAAGACGTTCAAGAGACTTTTGACGACATTCATAATACGATATTCGACGACATCCATAAACCAAAGATATTCATGACGTTTGAGTTTCGCTGGAATTGTTTGGGTTTGTTTGGGATTTTCACAGTTTTGGTAAAATGTGTTTGGGTATGTGTTTTGGGCATTCACGAGGGTTTCGTGAAACCCAAACACATTTTACCAAAACTGTGAAAATCCCAAACAAACCCAAACAATTCCAGCGAAACTCAAACGTCATGAATATCTTTGGTTTATGGATGTCGTCGAATATCGTATTATGAATGTCGTCAAAAGTCTCTTGAACGTCTTCAAACCGCTCGCGAATGTCTTTGAAAGTCTCTTGAGCGTCGTCGAAATGCTCATGAATGTCCTCAAACGTATTGTGAATGTCGCCAAAAGTCTCTTGAACGTCTTCGAACGCCTCGTGAATGTCTTTGAAAATCTCTTGAACGTCTTCAAACCGCTCGCGAATGTCTTTGAAAGTCTGTTAAGCGTCTTCGAAACGCGTATGAATGTCTTCAAACGTATTATGAATGTCGTCGAATGTCTCTAAAACATCGTTGAACCACTCATCGATGTCTTCAAACGTATTATGAATATTGTCAAAGATCTCTTGCATGTCTTCGAAAGTCTCTTAACGTCTTCGCACCTCTCGCGAATGTCTATGAAAGTCTCTTGAACGTATTCGAAACCCTCGTGAATGCCTTTGAAAGTCTCCCAAGCGTCTTCGAACTCCTCATGAATGTCTTCAAACGTATTATGAATATTGTTGAAGATCTCTTGAATGTCTTCGAAAGTCTCTGAACGTCTTCAAATCCCTCGTGAATGTCTTTGAAAGTCTCTAAAACATCGTCGAACCCCTCATCGATGTCTTCGAACGTATTATGAATATTGTCAAAGATCTCTTGAATATCTTCGAAGGTCTCTGAAGGTCTTCGCACCTCTCGTGAATGTCTTTGAAAGTCTCTCAAGCGTCTTCGAACCCCTCATGAATGTCTTCAAACGTATTATGAGTGTCGTCGAAAGTCTTTTGAACGTCTCTAAAACGTCGTCGAACCCCACATCGACGTCTTCAAACGTATTATGAATATTGAACAAGAGACTATGAAAGTCTCTTGAACGTATTCGAAACCCTCGTGAATGCCTTTGAAAGTCTCCCAAGCGTCTTCGAACCCCTCATGAATGTCTTCAAACGTATTATGAGTGTCGTCGAAAGTCTTTTGAACGTCTTCGAACCCCTCGTGAATGTCTTTGAAAGTCTCGCTTAAGCTTCTTCGAACCCCTCATGAATGTCTTCAAACGTATCATGAATGTCGTCGAAAGTCTTTTGAACGTCTCTAAAACGTCGTCGAACCCCACATCGACGTCTTCAAACGTATTATGAATATTGTCAAAGATCTCTTGAATGTCTTCGAAAGTCTCTGAACGTCTTCACACCTCTCGCGAATGTCTCTGAAAGTCTCTTAAGCATCTTCGAACCCCTCATGAATGTCTTCAAACGTATTATGAGTGTCGTCGAAAGTCTTTTAAACGTCTTCGAACCCCTCATCAATGTCTTTGAAAGTCTCTCAAGTCTTCAAAGACACTTGTCTTTGAACCCCTCATGCATGTCTTCAAACGTATTATGAATGGTGTCGAAAGTATCTTGAACGTCTTCGAACCCCTCATGAATGTCTTTAAACGTATCATGAAAGTCGTCGAAAGTCTTTTGAACGTCTTCGAAACTCTCGTGAATGCCTTTGAAAGTCTCTCAAGCGTCTTCGAACTCCTCATCGATGTCTTCAAACGTATTATGAATATTGTCAAAGATCTCTTGAATGTCTTCGAAAGTCTCTGAACGTCTTCAAACTCTTCGTGAATGTCTTTGAAAGTCTCTATAACGTCGTCGAACCTCTCATCCATGTCTTCGAACGTATTATGAATATTGTCAATGATCTCTTGAATATCTTCGAAGGTCTCTGAACGTCTTCGCACCTCTCGTGAATGTCTTTGAAAATCTCTTAAGCGTCTTCGAACCCCTCATGAATGTCTTCAAACGTATTATGAACGAATTCGAAAGTTTTTGAACATCTTCCAACCCCTCGTGAATGTCTTTGAAAGTCTCTTACACGTATTCGAACCCCTCATCGATGTGTTCAAACACATCCCGAATATCGTCACAGATCTCTTGAACATCTTCGAACCTCTCGCGAATGTCTCTGAAAGTCTCTTGAACGTATTCGAAACCCTCGTGAACGCCTTTGAAAGTCTCTCAAGCGTCTTCGAACCCCTCATGAATGTCTCTGAAAGTCTCTTGAACGTATTCGAAAGTCTCTTGAACGTCTTCAAACGTATTATGAGTGTCGTCAGAAGTCCTCTAAACGTCTCAAAACCACTCCTGAATGTCTTTGAAAGTCTCTCTTAAGCGTTTTCGAACCCCTCATGAATGTACTCAAACGTATCATGAATGTCGTCGAAAGTCTCTGAACGTCTCCGCACCTCTCGCGAATGTCTCTGAAAGTCTCTTGAACGTCTTCGAAACCCTCGTGAATGTCTGAAAGTCTCTGAAGCGTCTTCGAACCCCTCATGAATGTCTCTGAAAGTCTCTTGAACGTATTCGAAAGTCTTGTGAATGTCTTTGGAAGTCTCTGAACGTCTTCGCACCTCTCGCTCATGTCTCTGAAAGTCTCTCGAACGTATTCGAAAGTCTTTTAAACGTCTTCAAACCCCTCGTTAATGTCTTTGAAAGTCTCTCAAGCGTCTTCGAACCCCTCATGAATGTCTTCAAACGTATTATGAATGTCGTCGAAAGTCTCTTGAACGTCTTCGAAACCCTCGTGAATGCCTTTGAAAGTCTCTCAAGCGTCTTCGAACCCCTCGTCGATGTCTTGAAATGTATTATGAATATTGTCAAAGATCTCTTGAATGTCTTCGAAGGTCTCTGAACGTCTACGCACCTCTCGCGAATGTCTCTGAAAGTCTCCTGAACGTATTCGAAAGTCTCTTTAACGTCTTCAAACGTATTATGAGTGTCGTCGAAAGTCTTCGAACCCCTCGTGAATGTCTTTGAAAGTCTCTCTTAAGCGTCTTCGAACCCCTTATGAATGTCTTCAACCGTATTATGAATGTTATCGAAATTCTCTTGAACGTCTTCGAACGCCTCGTGAATGTTTTTGAAAGTCTCTCAAGCGTCTTGGAACCCCTTATGAATGTCTTCACACGTATAATGAATGTCGTCGAATGTCTCTTGAACGTCTTCAAGCCCCTCATGAATGTCTTTGAAAGTCTCTAAAACGTCGTCGAACCCCTCATCGATGTCTTCAAACGTATTATGAATATTGTCAAAGATCTCTTGAATGTGTTCGAAAGTCTCTGAACGTCTTCGCACCTTTCGCGAATGTCTCTGAAAGTCTCTTGAACGTATTCGATAGTCTCTTGGACGTATTCGAAACCCTCGTGGATGCTTTTGAAAGTCTCTCAAGCGTCTTCGAACGCCACAAGAATGTCTTCAAACGTATTATGAATGTCGTCAAAAGGCTCTTGAACGGATTCGAAAGTTTCTTGAACGTCTTCAAACCCCTCGTGAATGTCTTTGAAAGTCTCTAAAACATCTTCGAACCCCTCATCGATGTCTTCAAACGTATTATGAATATCGTTAAAGATCTCTAGAATGTCTCACGAACATCTTCAAGCGTCTCATGAACGTCGTAGAAAGTCTCTTGAAACTTTTTGAACCCCTCATGCATGTCTTCAAACGCCTTATGAATGTTTTCGAACGTCTCTTGAATGTCTTCAAACGTCTTATATATGTCTTCGGACAAACTCCTCGTGAATGTCTTTGAAAGTCTCTCTTAAGCATCTGCGAACCCCTCATGAATGTCTTCAAACGTATTATGAATGTCGTCAAATGTCTGTTGAACGAATTCGTAAGTTTTTTGAACATCTTCCAACCCCCGCGTGAATGTCTTTGAAAGTCTCTTAAACGTCCCTCGAACCCCTCATCGATGTCTTCAAACATATTATGAATATCGTCACAGATCTTTTGAACGTCTTCGAACCTCTCATGAAAGTCTTTAAACGTTTTCGAAAGTCTCTTGAAGGTCTCACGAACATCTTCAAACGTCTCATGACGTTGTAGAAAGTCTTTTGAAACTCTTTGAACCCCTCATGCATGTCTTCAAACGCCTTATGAATGTTTTCGAACGTCTCTTGAATGTCTTCGAACGTCTTATGAATGTCTTCGGAAGTCTCTGGAACGTCTCACGAAGAGTACAATCCCATCAGTGGTGAGTTAAAAAAAATGCTATAAAATCATGCCGATGATTGTCATCCACTTCGGTCAACATGGAGCTTATCGTCGATGTGCAGGGCTTCAAGAGACCCGTCAACGAATTTGTCCTGAAGGAGATGTCTATCGTCAAACTCGATGAGAAGAATGCTGAACCGCTGACGCTCGCCTTCGATGCACCATTTGCATGGGACTCTACCGGCCAAGTACAAAATGACAAACAAGTGGCTGGAACGCCATTTCCATGGATCACGATGGGATCACAATGGCATACCATACGAGGCAGCCAGAAAGATGATTCGAGAACTCTTGCATGGAGATCCTATCATCTATGCCAAGGGATTTGAGAAATGCGCATGGCTATCAAGATTCACAGATCCTGCGACAAACGTCATCGACTTGGAGACTCTGGACTGTCCATCGCTGCAGAAGCTGCCGAAAATCAAAAACTCCAAATGTCCCCATCATCCCTTCAACACGAACTGCACCCATGAGAATGTGAAATCGGTGAAAAGCTGGTTGAGCGTGTACGAAGCCTCAGCGAGGGATTTTTTTGAATGAATAAAAAACATTTGGATGAAAATATATATGATTTGTATTCTTTATTCTACGGTGAAAACATCCATCATTTACAATTCGATCAAATATATATATTTTTTCTCATAGTCAACACTAAGCGCCGAAAACGATGGTAAGATGACTGTGGTGCAAACAGTTCGATTATGGTGTCCCAACGAAGTTAGTCTTTTTTTCCGCCTCAGAGACGATGGAACGCTGTTGTATTCCCCGCAACTGCATGTACCCATTTGCGCGCCAGTTGCAGCATACGCTAGATGATGCGACCAGCCGTTCGACGATGGTGTTCCAACGAATTTTTTTCCCTGTCCACCATGTTCAGAGACGATGGAACTCGACACTGTTGTATTTTCCACCAATATACTGCATGCAGAATTGACCATCGCGTGCCACTTGCAGCATACCCTCGAATATTGTCGGATCTTGGTCGAAGGCCTTCACAAGTCGCGCCGGTAAGAAGACAGAGAACTCATCCGCGACGTCTGCGATGTAGCGTTTCCCAAATTTGGTTTGTACGGCCCTTATGTCGGAGATTAGTCGTTCCGACTTAACGGGGAGTTCTGACAGCTTCTTCGTTGGGAGAAATTCCGGCCGACTTTGTTGATACTCGAGAGATCCATTTTCCACGCACTTTCAAAGTTCTTTTAGATGTTGATGGTGCAGTGGAATAGTGCAGTCTAAGCTTGGTCCACAAAAATATAATCTCCCTCGTAAGCCTCCCACTCAAATTTTCAAGCCTCTCCCCTCTTTTCCAATCGTGAAAAACCGGTTCGAACACGTTCGAAGAACCGTGGAGAATTTTCCCCCGACATTTTTCACGCTCCCGAAAAACAGGTTCAAACACGTTTGAAGAACCCCGTACGTCGAGAATTTTCACAGCATTTTTTACACTCCCGACGTTGAGGTGGAGGGCCATCGATGTGATCTTTCATCTGTGGTGTATGCTCCAAGCATGGAAGATATGATTTCACTTCACTATCGTTCCGATGATGTTCTGGCAAACGATCCCACAATAAGCCAACATATTTACCCCAATATTTTAAGAGCAGGACCTTTGGAACCTGTTCGAGCTCGTTTTTGGTCAAGTCCAGGGGGTGCTTGGCCGGATGCACTGCGTACACACTCGCACATGCGAACATCTTGATGTTATATTTTGGAATGGAGAGCGCGACTTTTCAAGAGCTGCGCTCAAGTGGTCTATCCGCAGTCACAGTCTATGATCTCTACAGATTATAGTTTTTTTCCGAGGAACTTGTCAGGACCTGTTTCGAGTGTCGGCGAGCTTGGAGACGAGGCGGATGCCATATACATTGTCTTTCGGAATGGAACCAGCTGCATGTCATAAATATTGGGCTTTCAAAGGCCGCCCTTCACACACACAACACTCATCGACGGCGGCTTCCCCGCCAGTCGCTCCACGGACCACATGGCCCCCCAAAGAGGCCCCCTCTGTGACGTCACACGCGCCCGGCGACCCCCCTCCGCCGTACCCCCGCACTTGGCTATCCCTCGCTGGACCCCCCCCTGACGGCGGCTTCCCAGTAGTCTTCGAACCACATGGGTACCCCCTCCACCGAGGCCCCCCTGTGACGTCAGACACACACACACACGCACGCACACACGCATGCATGCACGCATGCACGCGCGCACGCCGACCTCCCCACGACCGTAGCGCCACCTTGGCTTCCCTACACGGACGCACGCACGCACGCCGACCTCCCCACGACCGTAGCGCCACCTTGGCTTCCCTACACGCACGCACGCACGCACGCCGACCTCCCCACGACCGTAGCGCCACCTTGGCTTTCCTATACGCACGCATGCACGCACACCGACCTCCCCACGACCGTAGCGCCACCTTGGTTTTCCTACACGCACGCATGCACGCACGCCGACCTCCCCACGACCGTAGCGCCACCTTGGCTTTCCTACACGCACGCATGCACGCACGCAGACCTCCCCACGACCGTAGCGCCACCTTGGCTTTCCTACACGCACGCATGCACGCACACCGACCTCCCCACGACCGTAGCGCCACCTTGGTTTTCCTACACGCACGCATGCACGCACGCCGACCTCCCCACGACCGTAGCGCCACCTTGGCTTTCCTACACGCACGCATGCACGCACGCAGACCTCCCCACGACCGTAGCGCCACCTTGGCTTTCCTACACGCACGCACGCACATACACACAAAACACTCATCGACCCCCCACCCCAGTCGCTGCACGGACCACATGACCCCCCCCCCCCCTCCACATCGGCCTCTCTGTGACGTCACGCCCGGCAACCTCCCCTCGACGGTGGCGCCACCTTGGCTTCACCACTCTTGACACACCACCTCCCCTTGCGTTAGAACCGCTACAGTTACTCTACTTACAGACTAATGTGTATACTAATATACACCGGAACAGGTCCGTTTATCAAGAAATTTATTCGGGGTCGAAAAATACAATAGCGCACCGCGCAGCTGCCGCCCAGGTATAAAACCCGGCATGGAGCAATAGACGCTCAAATACTCATAACTTCGTCAATTTTACTCCGATAGACTTGAAATTTTAACACAATATTCTTGATATATTATGCATTCATTTAAAAAAATTTAAAAAAATGAAAAAAAAAATTTAATACTTTACCCCGCCCTTAATTCACGAGATTAGACAAACATATTTATCTTCGGGTGTAGTACTGCGATCTAAGGATTCATTCGGAGATAATAAAAAATGTATATCTTCGTCAGCACAAGAAAACACGTTTTTTAGACAATAAATGTAAATGTGCCTAATCTAGCAGGTAAACCATACATAAAAAACGAATTCAGAGACGTTTTTTGGGTCGCTGATTACGAATTCGAGCTCAAAATCCAGAAATTCAAAATGGCGAATCCAATATGACGGAACAAAACCGGAGATTTTACTGGAATTACTAAAACATCGGAGTTCCTCAATATGCTGATTCTGTTATACTGAATTTCTAATAGAATTACGCTTTTAGCATTATTCGGAGCTAACGGCGAGGACGTAGCGAGTTTCTAGCTCCATATTTTTTTATTTTTTTTACTTTTTTTTTATTTTCATTTTTTATATTTTTAATATTATATATTATTATATATTAATTATAATATATAAATAATTTTATATATTATTAAAACCCAAACAAACAATTTTTTCATTTGTGGTCAGCCATCTTGAATTTTCAATTTTTGAGTGCAGATTTGTAATCAGCGACCCCAAAAACCCACGAGTAGCAACTTTCGCTTTCATCAAACGATTTTTGCATTTATGGTCCGCCATATTGCATCCGCCATCTTGAATTTCCAAATTTTGAGTGCAGATTTGTAATCAGCGACCCCGAAAACCCCCGAGTACAAAGTTTTGAGCTGATTGCACGTAAGGAAAAATGTATGCTTCAAAGGGTTAAGGGACAACACCACTGTGACGGCTTCAAAAAATCAATTTTTGAAAACCATCTAGAAAAATATGAAATACATTTAAGATTAAGATGCCGTTGGACCCAGGTCGAAAAAATAATTATTTTCTGAGATATTGAATATTTTGTGGAGCGGTGCAGCGCTCCGTGACGCTCGGGGTCCCGCGCAGCTGGGCGCCTCACGGTCGGCAGGTATACCGGGATATATAAATTTGAGCAGAGACGATTTGCTGCAGCGTTGTTTGGGCGGCTTCACGCAAAACAACAATGAAAGCTACAACAAATCAGTTTGGGCAATAGCCCCCAAGTGTCAGTCCGGGAGCAAAAAAATCGTCGATATTGCAGCTGACATCGCGGTATTATTATTCAATGATGGCCTGAGAAGCCTCATGAAAGTTTTGGAGACGTTGGGGATAACTATCGGCCCAAATTGTTTCAATTTTTGCGTTGAAACCGACGCAGCGCGGATCGAGCTGGCGGAGCGCTCGCTCACAGACGCTGCAAAAGAGGCAAGAAGAGCCTCTACAAGTTCGAGAAAAAATGCTAGGGACAATGATTTGCTTCTTGAAGGCCAGCTATATGGTGCCGGCATCGCTGATTAAAGGTAAACATTTTTTTTCCATTTATCGCATAAATTAACAAACCTAAAACTTTGAACGCGTTTTTCTCAAAACCACTTTTTTGAGTGCGGCACGCAGCAGAACTCGAGCAATTTTTATCCGATCGACTTCAAATTTGGACTGCATCAATAAAACTAGATTATCTAAAGAAGTACATACGATTTTTTCGATATCTCAATAATAAAAAAAGTTATAGGCTATTTTCGACGAGAAATTTTGCTCGAAAATCGTCCTTTAATTTCAAAAGCGTGTCTATTTTTTAAAAATCAATATTTTTTCAAATCCCTATGTACTTCTCTTCAAAATATCATATTATTAACGAAAACACTCGGTATTTTTTTTCAGATCGACTTTGAAGAGAGTTCTGCTGCGTGCCGCGAACCACTGCAGAGGCAACAGTACCTGACGCGGGAGCTTCCCCAGCGTCACCATGGGGCGTGAAAAATTTGAAATTTTTTTTTTATGTATCTTCAATAAACAATGAACAAAACAAAAAAAATGTTTCGAATATCTCTTTTTTTCCCACAAAAAAAAAATTCTTGAAAAATGGCAAAAAAACAGGGGGTCACAGTGGTGTTGTGCCTTAACACCAAAGTATGTAGCACAGATTTTGATTTACCAAGACTTTGACAGTACTGGCGAACAGTTTATTACAATTTTTAATGGGCACTATATTGCATTGCTGGACTATTGAGTAGTCTCAAAGATAAATTGTGTACCAGTGATGGAAGCGGATTAAAAAATATGTCAAACCTCAGTAATGCTTTTTTTAAAAGTCTTATGAAAATTTTCCCGGCTTCGTTTCGCGAAAGAGATTTTCCTCTGATTGTTATTCACAGAGACTCTGACTACAAAATCAAATAGATTTCCTTAAAATTACTATAAAACGTAATCAAAAATATATTCAACTTTACCATGAAAACCCTCTGGAGTAAAAATCGGTGGAAAATGCCTTTTCCGAGACGAAGCCTGGAAAGTTTTCATAAACGTAAGATTTACTCGGAATGCTTGATTTTTGATTTATTCAATAAAAAATCCTTTAGCAATTGCGTTCAAAATATTAGTGTTCTTTTAGTTCTCCAACATAATTCAAAAAATCGAATTTTCAAGTTTATGAAAACAATAAAAAAATTAAAAACGCTTTATCCCAAGAAAGAATATACAAATGTGCCATCGCCGGCCCAGTATTGCGCCTACGGTTGCTCATGGTTGGCCGACAGTTGGCTGCCAGCACTAGGCGACGGATGGCTAAGAGCCTAAATGATAAGTCCGAGCCTCCGTCGATTTCTATCTTCGGCCCAGCGTTGGTAGCCAACGTTGGCCCCTAGATCACTATTGAGTATCACCCGGTTTTGTTACGCCATCGTCGAACCGACGTCGTCCGAAATTCGAACCAACATTGGTCGAGTCTCGGCCGAATATCGGCTTATTGTCGAAATGAATTATTCGGCCAGTGGCAGCGGACGAGCGTTGGCGAAGCGTCGGGTAAGCAAGATATGAAGCGATGATTTTATATCGGTAACGAGCCGACTTACAGCCAATATCAAGCCAGCGTTGACTTAAGATTGGCCAGTATTAAATCAATGCTGGGTCAACGGTAGCTTGCCATTGTTATATGCGAACTGTATATATACATATAGTTTGCAAAAACAATACGTATTGAAAACGAATTACAATGACAAAAATCTTTTACATACCCTTGATTCAATCAAGAATATATAAAATATTTTTATCATTGTAAATCATTTTACAATATACATTTCAATTGAAAGTAGGCATTTTTAATTTGTTTGTCGAACAGTTTGCTGTATTTAATAAAAAGAGAAATACATACATTATATTGAATGTCCTTATTAACAGTTCGTAGTTATTAACAGTTAATTGACGTTTAAATAATATGAAGAGAAAATAATAGTTTTACGTTAATTAAAGTAATGACTTTTGTTTTACTTAAGTCACAGTAGAAAAATCACAGTTATTAAAAATAAAGCTTTACTTAAGGGAGTACTAGCGGATTGACTAGTCGACAGAAAATCTATAAATTATCGAATCTGAAAAAAGTAAAATATGATGTATTTGGGTATAATAATAAACATGATACAGAAAATAATTAATTGAGAAGTGCATGTGATAACTGTTTGTATTGTAGTTTGGTAAGTCAAGTAAAATCGCAATCAGATTTGACTTGAGTTGTCACAGGCCGCCATTTTATAATTCCGGCAGTATCCGTGGCAACGCTGTATTCAGGTGCTTTCGATACATGTCAAGCATGTGTTTGTTTACCGTATGTGTAATCATGTGTTGTAGTGTATCTGTAATGTGCATATTGTAACGAGAGAGATGGTAGACGCGGCTAGCGAACGCAAAAATGAGTCGATTGAATCGATTATATCTGCTCGAAATGTCCCGTAACCTATATTTTGTATGGCACATACGTGACCGCGATAGTTTTCTTGTTATTCGTCGCTTTTCGCATAGCTCTGATCTAACCGGGAACTATTATTATTTCCGATGCAAAATTCGATCCGCACGGATTTCCTATATGGTGCGGGTTAAATGCGATGATTTCGTGAATTAATTACTATTGCATTTAGCCGGTAAGGCCGACAGAGTTTTCGCGTACGTCATTTTTTATATCTCCACTACAGCATACAAAAAAATCAATTTTTTTCTAACGAGGAAGTTCGTGCACGTACTACCTTAAGTAACAGCAAAAAAAACAGTTTTAAAAAAGTTTTTCATAAATCACAGCAAAAGTATAATAATAGAAAAAACGCAAGTACGTGGTATGGTTTTAGCCGAAAAAAATAAATTTTGACAATTTCCTTTGCAATAAAACTTTAGTAATTATTAAATTAATCCAACATTAGTAATTATCCATCTATACTTTAACAGTAGTGACTCAACAAATTCAAGAATGAAACGAAACGCAAAAATAATAAAATTATGCACGTGAACTTTCAAAAAATAATATTTGGTTCCTCATTGCGAACCTTCACGTTGTCAGCTGGATTTATGTAATTGGCGAAAATTCTCTCGCTTCGTCCTCCAGCACGATCACTGGCACCGGCCAACCAGCGGCTTATTTTATGACGCTGAAGCTGGCAAACAGACCTAGCAGACCTCGTGAATGAGCCGAATATATCCGTCTGCCGGAAATAATGTTCTTTTTTGCTTAACAACAACCGTCACCGGGATAAATCATGAGTCCATCGTTTCGTCTATTCGTATAGATTAAGCATGTAAATCGTCAAGTCGCAATTGTCATGCGTGTTGACGGCGGACGATTTTAACTAAGGAGGCGCGATCCGCGAATAACAATTTTTTAATTAACTTAACAAAGTCGTCACCGGCATCAATCATAGGTCAATCGGTTCGTCTCACTGTAAACAATAAGCACCTTAATTGAAAAAGTCGCTGCTGTCATGCAGGTTGGCAGCAGACGACCTTTTGTGAATTTAATCGTGCGGCCAGCACGACCCTTTTCGCAGAGGCCCAGGTAGGATTTTAAAGTCGCGCCTACGTTGGCGCAACGACGCTTGCCGGCGTTAGGACGTCGGGCCGACTCTGTTTGCCAACGTCGTTTTGGGGTCTAATAAACGTCCAAATGATAACGTCGGCCCGACGATCCTCCCAAACGTTGCGTCACAGTATTTAATCGATGTTGGCCCTTCGTCGATTGCAACGTCGGGCCTACGTTGATTTCAGCATCGGCCCTACGTCGATTGCAGCGTGGGCCCTACACTGACAAAAAATCTTCAAATCAAATACTATAGGCATAAAATATTTCATAAATTCAAAATGAAATGAAGCACTTAATTGAGAGTTTTACGACAACGATTTTGGACCGTAATTCGTCATTCCCTAGCCTTTTGAGATGGTTTTAACCGAAGAAAATATTTGACCTACATGTGAATCGAACCTGGAACCTACCTATTCATAGCTAGGTACGCTGCCCCTATGCTACCGAGTGCTTGCAACATCTGAGTCGCAGATATGGCATAAGCGACCAAATGAATTCTTATAATTGTTTGTTGTATCACATAAAGTATATCAATTAATTAGTATCATTGTGATAATTAGAGAGTTCTATCGAATGATGCGCTATATATTTTTCAAACACAACCTATATATATATATATATATAAACACAATTCCTCTCTCTCCATCCTCTTTACCCACACACCCCTTTGACAGGCCATTAGCTCAATCAAATAGAAAAATGGTTGACTCTGCAAAAATTATATTTAGCTAAAATTAAAAACAAATAAAATAGATAATAGAAAAATAAAATAGATTTTGTGGATTCAACTAAATGTTTTATGAACAGATGAAACCGAATCACAGATTTATGAGGATTAAATAAAATATTCAGGTATTGGACGATATTAAACATATTTTGATTTGAATAAATGAATATATTGAAAACAAATCATTCCAATAATGGAATGCAATAGGAAAAATTTGATTCCACGAAAAATCTAGTTAATTCAAGTGAACAAATATCAAATAGACGCGGTAAATTAATATCAAAAGAATTTTTCTGTCAGTGACTTGAACGCGGGCAAATTTAAATGGGCGCGAAGTAAAACGTTGTAATTTTCAAGCATTAGAAGCACACTTCAAGAGATTCATATATGATTTAAAGAGCATTTTTCAAATTCATTGATTCTTATTTCTTTTTTTTTCAATTTTGTTCTTTGTTGTCTAGCTTTTAATTAAGCAGGGTGACGGCATATATTTATTTAAGAATTGAAAAAAATACACGTTTTGTCAAAGTCAGACCCGAAACGTTCTACCGAACTGTTCACTCGTTTTCTCAATTTAAATATTCAGTATTATTACTCTCATTGATTTTTAATTAATCCCAGCAATTATCAAAATTGTTTTCACACCGAAATACTACAAAACATCGAAACTTAACCTTATTGTAAAATGTCGATGCTACCATCATTGCGCGCTACATTGTGCTGTTGAGGCGAAGCTCGAACGGAAATACAAACAAACTGCTGTTTTACGGTCAAGGCATCGGCCGAACTCTAGAGCTACAAGCGATAGCCAACTACACCCGGCCGACGATTAGCCAGTGTTGTCTGAATCATGGTAGCCAACGTCGGGTGAACTGCAGTGCCTAACGTCGCCGCGACGATCGAACGAGAGTTTCGACAACTCTGGGCCATAGTGGCGTTCCGATCGTTGGCTGCCGATGCGTCACTGCCTTACCGCCAAGCGTTGGCTGTACTCTGGGTCTGCAAGCGTTGGCCAACTACACCCGGGCGACGATTAACCAGAGTCGGATGAAACGTGGTAGCCAGCGTTGCGCGAACTACCGGGCCTAACGTCGACGCGATGATCGAACGAGAGTTGCGACAACTCTGGGCCATGGTTGCGTTCTGATCATTGGCTGCCGATGCATCGCCGCCTTACCGCCAAGCATTGGCTGCACTCTGGGTCTGCAAGCGTTGGCCAACCACACCCGGGCAACGATTAACCAGAGTCGGATGAAACGTGGTAGCCAGTGTTGCGCGAACTACCGGGCCTAACGTCGACGCGACGATCGAACGAGAGTTGCGACAACTCTGGGCCATAGTCACGTTCCGATCGTTGGCTTTCGATGCGTCGCCGCCTTACCGCCAAGCGTTGGCTGCACTCTGGGTCTGCAAGCGTTGGCCAAGCACACCCGGGCGACGAAAAACCAGAGTCGGATGAAACGTCGTAGCCAGCGTTGCGCGAACTACCGGGCCCAACGTCGATGCGATGATCGAACGAGAGTTTCGACAACTCTGGGCCGTAGTCGCGTTCCGATCGTTGCCTGCCGATTCATTGCCGCTTAATAGCCAAGTATCGCTCGCACGTTTCGCCAACGCTGGGCCGTCATAGACCGTCGATCGTTGGCAGCCGACGAGCTGCCGCAATACAGCCAAGCGTCGGCCGTACTCGGAAGGTCGGCGACTCGCACATGGGGGACTATTTATTTTTGTTAATCAACAAATGTCGTCACCGGGCTGGAACATAAGGGGATCAATTCGGCCAATTATATAGAATAAGCACGAAAATAGAAAAAGTTGCTACTGTCATGCGTGTTAGCAGCAGACGGCCTTGTTTTAAATTTTTCGTGCGAGGGAGGAGGCGCGATTCGCGATTAACGATTTTTTAAACTAATTTTAAAAAGTCGTCACCGGGATAAATCATAGGTCGATCGATTCGTCATATTATAAAGAATGAGCAGCTAAATCGAAAAAGTAGGTGCTGTCATGCCGGTTGGCAGCAGACGACCTTTTGTGAATTCAGTCGTGCGGCCAGCACGACCCTTTTCGCGGAGGACTACATATTTTTGTTAATTAACACATACCATCACCAGGATGAAACGTAGGGGGATTGATTCGGCCAATTACATAGAATAAGCACGTGAATAAAAAAAGTCGCCACTGTCATGCGTGTTGGCTACAGACGGCTTTTTTCCGGGATAAATCGTAGGTCGATCGATCCATCGCATTATAAAGAATAAGCAGCTAAATAGGAAAAGTTGCTGCTGTCATGCAGGTTGGCAGCAGACGGTCTTTTATAAGTTTAATCGTGCGAGCAGTGCGTCCCGTTTGACGGATAATTTTTTTTTAATTAACAATAGCCGTAAGCGGGATGGAACGTAGGGGGATCGACTCGGCTAATTATATAAAATAAGCACGCGAATATAAAAAGACGCTATTGTCATGCGTGTTGGCAGCAGACGACCTTTTATGAGATTTCCGATGCGAATAGAGAGGCTTCCTTTGCGAATAACAATTTGTTAATTAATTAAGAGAAGTCGTCAACGCCACAAATCGTAGGTCGATGGATTTGTCTATTCGTAAAGAATAACCTTGTAAATAGTACAAGACACTAATGCTATGCGCGATGGCAGCGGATGACCTTTTATGAGATATTTCGTGCGAGTAGAGTGGCCCGTTATGCGGATTGATTTTGTTTTGTTAATTAATTTATGCTCATTTTCTTATCATGCGTCTGCACCTTCGGCGCCAGGGTTGAAGCTCTTCATTATTTTATTTTGCGTGAAGATCCATTAAAAAACCTAATCTCAAGCGCTCATTTTCTTCGAGAGAAAATATTGCCAGTGCACTACATCATTGAGAGTTTGCGCTTCGCCCAATTATTGAATTAATATAAATTAACACCAATTTACGTGATTTATGAAGAAGTACGGTTCGCTAGAATGATACTCACTTAGCAGCGCCTAATGTAATCCATTGATGCAATAGTTTCGATAGTACCTCACTAATGCATTTCACTTTATCACAATATAAAACGTTCACCAAAATTCATAATATTGCGAAAAGTTTTTGAGGTGTTAATAATAATACGAAAAGAAACGGCATGGTTTCAACGAAGCGTTCGAACATCGTAGACAAGGCTATTTTGTATAATAACGCGCAGCACGTCGCATCTATGACTGGTGCGACGATTTCTTTACCATTAACAGACACCCTTCTCGCCCTTTTTTCGCTACCCCCACCATTGCAAATGAACGTTGTCTACATTATTTTCCGGCTATGGGTGTAGACAGATGAGCAGTACATACGCACGTAAAAAAAACGAACGGAGCAGCCTTTCTCGGTTTTCACGTTTTTGAACCTGGAGCATGGGCCGTACGTCCTTTACATTTATGGCCCACCGACCACAAATGTATTAATGATTAATGCTTACAGTGGAACACACACTTCTATATCGATGTACCTCACGGTCCACATTATACCTCATAGGCGGATTATATTCTGAGCAAACATCGAAACACACACCACCTTTTTTAATCCAAGCCACTGAAAAACAACAGGCCGGTTGGATAAAAAATCTCAATCTATATCCTGTCGTTTCTCCCAAAATATTGCGACGTTTTCTCCGAATATAATCGCCTACCGGAAAAATGTATGATTGGGTTCTTCCTGGTATAAAGACAATGTACACGACGTAGAAAATGTTCGTTTGCAGATGTAGGGATAGAATTATAAGAGCAAGAATGGTTTCTGTTAATAGTAACAACGTAGTTGAACCAGTCATAGCGACTTGCTGCCCGTTGTGATTGAAGGTAGTATTGTCCTTCTTCGTCGAATGCTTCGTGAAAACATGCTGTTTCTTGTCGTGCTTAGGTCGAGGATACAATAACTTATCGCATATCATACATTTTTTTACAAATATTATTGTGCAGTGAACGTCATAAGTGAGCTACTGTCGAAACTGTTGTATTAGGGGATTACTTGCAACGTTGATGAGCGAGTAACATTGCATTGCACAATTGTGTATTCACAAAAACAATATATTGATCTTAATTCATCGCGAATCGGGTCGCGTTACCGACACGATAAAATTCATGCTGCTTATTGTTTATAATAAGACGAATTGCTGCTTGCTGCTTATTGTTGATAATAAGACGATTGACATATAATTTATCCCGTTGACGACTCCCGCCTCCTTACTCGCACGAAAAATCTCAAAAAAGGCCGTCTGCTGCTAATACGCATGACAGTAGTGACTTTGTCTATTTACGTGCTTATTCTATATACTTGGCTGAATCGATCCTCCTATGTTTCATCCCGGCGACGGCATTTGTTGATTAACGAAAATAAATAGTTCTCCGCGAAACGGGTCTTGCTGGCCGCACGACTAAATTCACAAAAGGTCGTCTGCTACCAACCTGCACGACAGCAGCTACTTTTTCCATTCAGCTGCTTATTGTTTATAATGAGACGAATCGATTGACCTACGATTTATCCCGGTGACGACTTTGTTAAGTTAATTAAAAAATTGTTATTCGCGAATCGCGCCTCCTTACTCGCACGAAAAATCTCAAAAAGTCCGTCTGCTGCTAACACGCATGACAGTATCGAATTTTTCTATTTTCGTGCTTAATCTATATACTTGGCCGAATCGATCCCCCTATGTTTCATCCCGGTGACGGCATTTGTTAATTAACAAAAATAAATAGTTCTCCGCGAAAAGGGTCGTGCTGGCCGCACGACTAAATTCACAAAAGGTTGTCTGCTAGCAACCTGCATGACAGCAGCTACTTTTCCAATTCAGCTACTTATTGTTTATAATGAGATGAATCGATTGACCTATGATTTATCCCGGTGACGACTTTGTTAAGTTAACTAAACAATTGTTATTCGCGAATCGCACCTCCTTACTCGCACGAAAAATCTTAAAAAAGGCCGTCTGCTGCTAACACGCATGACAGTAGCGACTTTTTGCATTTACGTGCTTATTCTATATACTTGGCCGAATCGACCCCCCTATATTTCATCCCGGTGACGGCTTTTGTTAATTAAGAACAAAAAAAGTTATCCGCCATTCGGGTCTCCGTACTCGAACAACATTTTTGTTTAAAGTCGCCTGCCGTCAACACACATGACAATTGCGACTTAACGATTTACACGCTTAATCTGTATGAATAGACGAAACGATCGACTCATGATTCATCCCGGTGACGGTTGTTGTGAAGCAAAAAAAAACATTATTTCCGCCAGACGGATATATTCGGCTCATTCACGAGCGGGCAAGTGGTGGGGGTAGGCCCTATGCTGCCTCGCTACGCTACGACCCGATCGCGTCGTATCGATAAAAATGTACTGGGTTCGGGCGGCGCGCGTCTGCTAGGTCTGTCTGCCAGCTTCAGCGTTATCTTATTTTTGGCTCTATTTTAAGTGGTTCCGTGGCTGTGGCTGAACATTTTTCTTCGACAAATTCTGTTAAACAAAGTCATTACACGTCCGTGAATCAAATGCCGAAAATTGGCATTTTTAGAAGTAAAAATCTGCGCATTATTCACTCAACATCTCAATAGATTCCTTTTCTCCTTAGAGATCCGAAATAAAAAAATTCCTGAATTTTAAACTTTACATCTGTCAAATTAATAATGATGATAAAATACGTTTCCGTCAAACTTTTTTTTTTTTCAATTTTCTAATGGACTAGTTTATTAATCGAAAAAAAAACACCACACTCAGAGTCTAGGAATGCCTCACGATGTGTCAAGTGTATGAAGAGCAAGATGAGTTTTTAACTGGAAATCGTGGAGAGAAAAAAGTTAGATGAGACGAGAGAAGAGAGACGTAACAAGAAAGAGATACGTATAGATTGCGATATCGTGGCAGGAGCATAAGAGTGGGGGCGGGGAGAGAGCTCGCACGAGCTCGGTAAATACGACGTATAACGGAAAATCTTAAATACGACAAGTATTCGCGGTGATGTTGAAATAAAATCTATTTTGAGGTTATAAAAAAAAATCCAATTGTTAAAAGAAAAAGAAAAAGCTCATATGACGTAAATTTGTTCAGATAAATTAATGTAAATTATACTATTATACTATACCTTTGATGCACTGGAAAGAAATTGTGGAACTAAAATTTAGCTGTCCCACGTTCGCCTTAGTTTTCCTGCCAACACCGCTTTACTTGAGCTGCACTGCTTTCTCCATCAGCCAGGCATAATGTTTGCAATGTCATCTTTGACCGATTTCGTTCCAACGGTGGTAGACCAGAAGAAATGTTTCTGGAATATTAACGAGACATAAAAAGGATTAAAGAATTCAGTGACTACACCCAGAGTAACAAAACGTATTTGAGATAAACGAAAATACCAGAGCATTTCTCTTTTCAGCCTCTACCCGCAATTCTTTCTCAAATGCGGATAATTCCTCCAAAGTTTTGATCGGTAAATTTCGACCGATTGTTGTTCGGGCATCTTCTTCTTCATAAATAGCCGCTCTTGGCGCTAAAGAAATTCAATTTTTCACTGCATTTGTTTTTTATCGGAGTCCCAAAAAATGCTTCGTTTTACGAATTCTAATTTCCGATTGAGCGAGTATTGCACTTCTTCGGGTTTCCGATCCAAATGCATTTTCAATGAGTCTGGAAAGATATATTTTACAATATTTTTAAAAAAATTGTGTGCGATACAACATTTTTTTACAAATTTACACTATTTTTAAAGGTTTTGTGTGGAAAAGGATTTTTCTAAGCATTATTGTATAAAAAAATATATACAGTACAGCACTACCTCGCAATAAGGGTCCTCGTTATATACATGCATGGTATGTACATATATATATTGTGACGTGAAATCCCTAACGTCACAAAAATCCCCCCACGTCCCCCGGCGATTTCTTTTTAAGGGGCGCCAGCCGCGTTAACGGCTCGCCGAGAGGAAAGGGGGGGGGGGTTTCCGTTCCGGCCGGCCGCAGCCTGGGGTCGTGGTAGAGGGGCAGGGTTAGGGGCCGTAAAACACCCGAGTCTCGGAGAGAGGTCATAATGTATTTTATAATAGTAGAAGGCTTTCCCCTCTCTCCCCCAATCTCCTCACTTTTGTCCGGTACACTACAAGCGCGCGGGCAACCCTTATCTCGATGCGACTTGCCACATACCCCGCGCCGCGAACCGACTTGCCACCGCACAACGCGACCCGATCGAAATAAAGCGCACTCACAAAAAAAAGAACACGAAACGCGGTGCACACCGGGCGGAGAGCCGCCGCCGAGACTTAAAGAAAGAAAAAGGAAATGCCGGGCAATAAGAGGCAATGCGTTGACCGAAACTCACCGGCAGTATTTACTCGCAACCTTCTCACCCGTTCGGCAATCCGTCTCGCTCGACACTCCGTGGCTAAGTGCCTCTTTCCTTCTCACTCGCTAGACGCCGGCTCTCCGCCCCCCTCCTAAAATTCCTGAATCTTGCTTCCAGGTGTTAGCAAATGGGTGTATTTCGTATGGGTGAGTGTTTCGCATGAGTAAATGTTTCGCATGTGTATCTGTTTCGCAAGTGTATGTGTGTCGCCTGAGTAAATGTTTCGCATGTGTGTGTGTGTCACATGAGTAAATGTTTCGCATGTGTGTGTGTGTCGCATGAGTAAATGTTTCGCTTGTGTGTGTGTGTCGCATGAGTAAATGTTTCGCATGTGTGTGTGTGTCGCATGAGTAAATGTTTCGCTTGTGTGTGTGTGTCGCATGAGTAAATGTTTCGCTTGTGTGTGTGTGTCGCATGAGTAAATGTTTCGCTTGTGTGTGTGTGTCGCATGAGTAAATGTTTCGCTTGTGTGTGTGTGTCGCATGAGTAAATGTTTCGCTTGTGTGTGTGTGTCGCATGAGTAAATGTTTCGCTTGTGTGCGTGTGTCGCATGAGTAAATGTTTCGCATGTGTGTGTGTGTCGCATGAGTAAATTTTTCGCATGTGTGTGTGTGTCGCATGAGTAAATGTTTCGCTTGTGTGTGTGTGTCGCATGTGTGTGTCGCACGAGTAAATGTTTCGCATGTGTGTGTCGCATGAGTAAATGTTTCGCATGTGTGTGTCGCGTGAGTAAATGTTTCGCATGTGTGTGTGTGTTTCGCATGTGTGGGGGTGTGTTCGTGCGTGGCGAGTTCGACGGGCGATGTTACTGTTGAGTCGGGGAGCATTTAACCCTGCCGCGTGAATATCGCCGAAGGAAGTTCGTCGCCGCGCACACCAGGCCTGTCGCCCAGCCCGACGTCGCGAGAGGACGACCTCGAGGCTCCTATTCCCAATGGGAAGTGCCCCTGCCGATTCCCCAATTGCGGCATCCCCCTTCCTAGCTGAGAGCTAGTACTCCTCCACGACGAGGGGATGGGTTCGAGTACTTCTCGGGTCACAATTGTTGGCCCCGTGCCCATCACCCCGAGTCTTCGGATCCGCTTAGGTGAACCGAGGCAGGTTGAGGCCCAGTCGTCCGGGGTCGGCTAACTCGACGAGGGCTTCGAGGACCCTCATGGCTCTACTCGTGATTCCACCGTGGACCACCCGAGCCCAATATCGACGGAATGATCTGGTGCCGCGACAAACACACGACCTCCCCGTTCGAGCTCTCGTACTTCCCCAAACTCCGGGTAGCGGGAATCATTAGTTTTCCCGTAAGGGTCGCCGGTATTTTCCTCGCCACACCCCTCCTCCGAATCTCTACCGTGTTTCTGTGGTGTGTATCTCGCATGTAATAATACAAAAAAAAAACAAATATAAATAGCTAACAATCGGATTCGCTCTACAACTCCTATGGGTCCGCGTCCGGGGCTGAGAGCCGAGCGAGAGAGACACCTCCACGTGGCCTAGGGGTTCACCACTTTTTGCCACGTGACAACGCCCCCACCCTACAAGTTGGCCGTCCCGGCCAGCGAATTTCGGCCACGCCAACCTCTACTCGATTTTTCCCAAAAAGAACGAAGACACGGCGACAGCCCCTACGCCCGCAGACCCATAGTAACTGTTGGCGCTTTTCTCTATGTTTGCCAACGCGGGTACGGTTTCAAAGTGGTCAGCGGGGAAAACTCCACCCCCAATAGCGCTACAATAAATAAATAAATAAATAAATTAAGGGTCAACGGGGAAAAGTCCACACCCAATGACGCCACAATAAATAAATAAATAAACAAATAAATAAATTAAGTAAATTAAGGGTCAACGGGGGGAACTCCACACCCAATGACGCCACAATAAATAAATAAACCCAACAATAAATAAACAATTCGGTAAGGATCATAAATTGTCCCAGCCTGAAGAACCAATAATTGCATCACTCTCTTTCGCCCTCGAGGTCGTTTCCCGTTCCGTCTTTCGTGGACGGCGGCACGGCAAGGTCAAAATATGGCTTCAAGTCCTCGATTGAGACCTTCGGAACTACTTGACCGTCTAGTCCAGTAAGTCCGTATACTACGGGGGACAGAACTCAGCTAACGCGGAACGGTCCTGTGTACCTCGGCGCAAGTTTGGCTGCCACGTGTTGCGCCGCTAAGGACAGCACCCGCTGCCTCTTTAACACTAAGTCGCCTACCTGGAAGGTGACCGCGCGCCTACGTTGATTGTAATACTTGGAGTTCCGCTGATAGGCCTCCTCCAAGTTGAAACGGACCCGTCCGCGCAGCTCCTCTACCCCCTTCATATATTCGGACCACTGTTCCACCGGCAGTGGGTCGATCTCCCTCCGTTCCCCCCGGGAGCAACCAAAAAAATTGTGGGGCCTGGGCATCCGTCCTAGATTGAGAAACGCGGGACTACTGCCGATTGCTGAATGGTGGGCGGTGTTGTAGGCGAATCTAAATTCGGCCAGGTGTTCATCCCACCCCCTGTGGTCATTCCCTAGGAATGAGATAATCATAGTTTTCAGGACTCGGTTCACCCTTTCCACAGGGTTCGCTTGGGGATGGTAAGGAGGGCTCGTGGATGGTATATGCCATAGCTTTCCGCCCATGCTCGCAGACTTTGATTTACGAACTCGGTTCCGTTGTCAGTTAGAATCACCTCGGGTGTTCCCCAGCGCGATATAACCAGCTCCCCAAGCGCCTCGGTGATCCTTTTTCCCGTGGCCTTCCTTAGGGCGCAACACTCTATCCACTTGGTGAACAGATCTTGAATCACCAAGATATAAAAAAACCCAGCGCGGCTGAGAGGATAAGGACCCATAATGTCCGCCGCGACCACCAACCAGGGAGCCTCCAACACCCGTCTGCCCATTAGACCGGGTGGCCTAAATTGTGCCACTTTAGTCCGCTGGCACACCTCGCAACTCCTAACGTACCTGACTACATCTCGATACAACCTTGGCCAGAAATACGTAGCCGCTATTCGACGGAAGGTTTTATCCATCCCCAGATGGCCCGCCTGGGGTACGTCGTGGTTCTCTCTCAGCACTCCCGCCCTCGCTGGAAAGGGGACCACCAATTTCCATTCGCTTTCCTCTGCTATGTCCCCCGCGACTCGCTCGATGCGTCAACGCACATACATCTGGTCGTCAACAATCCGCCAATCCGGGGAATGGACCCCCTTCGCGAGCACCTCCAGCCAGCGTGCTGAGTACCACCCGTCCTCCGGGTAAGGGAGCGCCTGGCCCTCCTCCACTAAGGGCATCATGACCGCCGGGAACTCCTCCTCGGAGCCCTCCACGTCCCGTGGTACCTCCTCGGACTCGTACATCCGCGAGAGGGCATCCGGGACTCGATGTAGCGCCCCCTTTCGGTGCACAACCTCGAAGTCATATTGCATCATCTGCAAGGTCCAAAGAGCGAGTCGGCCCGCCGGGTCCTTGAGATTTTGCAACCACTGTAAACTCCCGTGGTCTGTGATCACTACGAAGTGGTATCCTTCGAGGTAACCCCGAAACTTCTTCACCGACCAAAGGATGGCCAGGCACTCCAGCTCCGTCACGGTGTAGTTCCTCTCAGCACTGGACAAGGTGCGACTGGCATAGGCGATGGGGTGCTCTACCCCGTCTAACGACTGTGTGAGCACCGCCCCCAATCCACAAAGGCTCGCGTCCGTCTGCAGCGTGAAGCGCTCTGCAAAGTTCGGCCTTGCCAAGGTTGGCGGGTCAATCAGGGCTCGTTTTAGCTCCTCGGTAGCGACCTGTTGCTCCGCCCCCCAATTCCAACGCTCTTTTTTCTTAGTAAGACGAATTAAGGGCTCCGCCAGCGTCGCGTAATGGGGAATGAAGCGGCGATACCAAGACGTCATCCCCAAGAAGCGACGCAATTGCTGTAAATTCTGAGGGTTCGGGTACCCCTCAATCGGAGCGGTCTTCGCCGGATCCACCTGTAAGCCTTCCCGATTGACCAGGAATCCGAGATACCGGACCTCGGCGCAACAGAACTCGCATTTTTCAATATTAATTAGGAGGCCAGCCTCCCGGATCCGGTCGAAGACCCTCTCCAACCAAGGAAGGTGATCCTCAAAGGTCTCTGTAAGGACGATAATGTCATCTAAATAGGCGAATGCGTGTGGCTCCATGCTAGGGCCAATGAGCTTGTCAAGGAGCCTCTGAAATGTAGCAGGGGCATTGGTTAGGCCATAGGGCATGCTTTTAAATTGGAATAGTCCCATCCCGGGTACCGTGAACGCTGTGATGGACCGCGACGAAGCTTCCAACGGGATTTGATGAAAGGCCTGGCTCAAGTCGATGGTTGAAATATAGTTGGCCGCTCTTAATTTATCGAGGATGTCGTCCATGCGTGGAAGGGGATACGCGTCCTTTTTTGTAACGTTATTCACGCGGCGGAAGTCCAGGCAGAATCGGTATTTGCCACTCGGCTTTTTCACTATTACGATCGGTGAACTCCAATCGCTGTTAGAGCTCTCGATCACGTCTGCCCGCAACATCTCGTCCACTTCCGTGTACATTGCCTCTCGTGTACCCTATCACCCCCTATCACGGGGGTGATAGGGTAGTACCTCTGCTTAATCGGGAGACTATTCTCTACCTCTATCCGGTGCTCAATTAGGGACGTTCTCCCCGGAGCCCTCTGAAGTATTGGAAGCTCGATCGACAGAAATTGGTCTAATACATCGGCCTGCACCCGCGTCAAATCGGTTAGGGGGGTGCAAACGTCTACTGCCTCCTCCCCCTCCCTTCTAACAAATTGAAATTCCTTTCAGGGTATCCTGTGAAGGACCAGGTTAGGCGCCCATGGTCCACCACCACTCCGAGTCGCTCCAGGGAGTCCAACCCCAATAACAAGGGCACCGGTAGCCCCGCAAATACCCGCGCCGTAACCTCGCACTTATGGCCCTCTAATTCGATACTAAATCTCACTTCCTCCCTACAGGTAATTTTCACCCCGTTCGCCACCACGCTCTCGCGGTCCACTGTTCTCTCGCGCCTGTATCCCAGCTGCAACACGAAAAGGACACCCTCGGACCCCACGAACGTATTAGTGGAGCCGCTATCCACCATGGCGAGCAGGGTTTTTCCCCGAATGCTTACCCGGATTAATAGAATGCCTCTACCTCGCCCGGATACGGCCGAGGCACAAAATCCCGACAAGGGCCACGGATGGGCCTGTTGAAAGTGGAAGAGGGGTGTGCTCGTGGGTCCCGGAGACGCCACGGCCCTTAATAACGTCTCCGCGCGGGGTTTCCCGGACAATTGTGTGGGAATCGAGAGGTCATCCCTGGTTTCCCACATCGGAAGCAATGCAGTTTTGCCGGTTCCGGGCATTCTCTAGAACAATGCCCCGGCTTACTGCAATTCCAGCAGGTTACACCGGAAGCGCTACCTCCCGCAGGTGCTCTTGTTCCCTCGCACGGCACGGCCGTTGGTCTGCCACTCTCGCCCTCAGCGGCTGTGCAGAACGGTAGTGCCGGAGAGGGTGCAGGGGCGACAGTTCTGGGCGCGGACGGAGCGGCGTCGGTTGGAATCCCGAGCGTCCCTCTTTCGGAAACGACCGGGTCTCCCGATCATCGCTTGACCATTGCCCTTCGAGGATCCCGAACGTTACTGACGGTCGCGTCGGTCGGGGGGGGGGGGGGGTGGTACGCCAGCTCTGGAAAAATAAACCTTTCGGGAGGTATCGGCGTCAGGTCCCTGGTCTCATAGTTCCTCTCCAATTCCGTTGCCATCTCCTCCAGCTCGTCCACCGTTTGCACCGTTTTGCAAAGGATTAATACTCTCAAACGGAGTACTAAATTACGATGAGCGTAATTTAGTCGCTCTTCCTCGGTCATCGGTGGCTCGACCCGGCCGAACATGGTGCGCATACAGGTGAGGAAGTCGGAGACGGGTCCCCTCTCACCCTGGCAACGACGGGATATTTGATCTCTCAGCGTGAATTGGAGGTTCGGGTCCCCGAATCGGTGACGCATCGCCGATACACATTCTCGCCAAGTCCTCAGGATGGCCTTTTTGGTTCGGTACCAATGAATTGCCATGCCCCCCAAGAAGGTTGGCAGGCAGTTGAGAAGGTCCGAATCGGAGACGGGTACCATCGCCCGTCTCTCCGCGACTTGTACCAGAAAGGACTCGATGTCCTCGCCGTAACCACCATTAAATTTGAGATCCCATTTCCGGAGAGTCTCGTACGCTGACCGAGGCGGCATCACGTACTCGGTATGGACCTCCCTGACCGGCGACGAGCAGAGTCGAGCGTCTCTTTTCGATGCCGGAGCCCCAGATCCTCCATTCCCTCCCGCCGGCAGGTACGAGCAGCCTGGCCTAGGGTATCCTGGAATACCCGTGTGATCGGGTTCACCCCGTGAAGTTCCGGCCTCAGGGAGAGTACGCAGACCAGAATCGGTCAGGTTTTGCCGGTGACGCGTCGCAAACCGACCGGGGTATGGGGTTGGAAACACCAGGTCGGCTCTTGGCCATATTGTACCCGACGGGTCCTCCAGTGTTCTAATCGGGTGAGGTTCCTCTCTACGCGACGTGTCCTGGGGGTTACCGATAGCAGGTGGCTCGATATCCAACCGCACGTCCTTAGTGCCGTCGTCGGTTGGTTGACGCGCTGCGAAACGCGTAAAACCCGTGTCATCGTGTTCCGGGCTAAAAGGCCGTCTCAGGGCATAATTCAAGCGACCGAGGATTTTGTCGCGGGTGCCCGCACAGGGTAACGCATGAAGTCGCAGTTCCTGGCGGATTTCCTCGCTAGTTAGTCGTCCGCATGGGCGGGGGGGGGGGGGATCCCCCACCTCCTGCCGGTCCATTACTAATTTTGCCTGCTATGGCCGCAATGTATCGGAATAACGTAGCCCAAAAATAAATATATAATCCAACCAACTCGAGCCAGGTCAAGAGGTGATTCAAAATCACGACGGCTAAAGGGTTAGAGAATAAAACGCTTAGCCAAGAAGTATTTTGAGAAGGGGAGAGGAAAAAAAATAAAAATAAAAATAAATAAATAATAAATAAATGTAATTAAAAAAAATAATCGTCAACTATTAAAATAAATATGTAACTAGATAGGCAAATACTATCGGGTTGTACGATTTCGTCAAATGCTAAGATTGTATATAATAAAAATTAAAAAAAAAAGAAAAAGGAAAAAATAAATAAATGAAAATAAAAAAGAAATTTACAAAAAATACACAAGAATAATAATAATAATTACAAAAATGATAAACATTAACCGAACAAAATGTCAACTACCGGAAGTTAAAATTGTAAAATTAAAACGATAAATAGGGTCCATAAATAAATTACCAAAACTGTACAATGGTAAAAAGCGTAAAATTGTAAAAAGACTACACCACAAATACAATTAGTAAATGGTTAAATCAAATAAATTAAGTAAAACGATCCATAAATAAAACAACGTTAAATAAATTGAGATAGTCACTGTATAAAATAATCAAATCGCAAGTCGAGCAACCCAATTGAGATTCTAAAGTCCAAAATCAAGTAATTAATATAAATAGATTGAGAACAACCAAACGAGATCATCGACACGATGAATCAATAAAAAAATAGAAAAACGTAAATGAATAGGCACAACAATGAGATAAATAAAGAAGTAATCAATAAGTCAATAACTATGGCCCTTAAGGTCAATAGATAAAAATGAGTGAATAAAGTAGAATTAAACAAAATAGGTACAGCAAACCAATAAAACCAATGGATAAATAATCCACCTTTTGCGGTAATATAAATGTTTGGTATATTCACTCACGTACGATAGAGTCGCTAAAACGGAGCGTCGTACAAAAGCATTTTTCCCATCACTTCGGGACACCCGTTGTAATCGTTGAAATATTACTCGATCAAATTAGGCCTGTGGTAATTCGAGATAGATCTTCATTCGATCAAGGCCATACCGAATTCGGGAATCCGAGCAATACGTGGTCGAACCACAACAGCGGCGAGCTCGCCGAGGCCGTCCGAGGAGAAAAAAAAAGTTTGCTTTCGAGGGCAAGGCGTTCGCCGTTACGCTCGAGAATTAGAATCTCCAACAACGTACGTGTAAAGAAAATTCAAATTAGCATTACCATCACGGGTAACCACCACATATAGGATAAAACATACGAAAAAACAAAAATTGACCCCGATAACACAAAAAAAAGACGAAAGAAAGAGCGGAGAGAGAGGGAAAAAATGTAACGATAACTTTTCAAACTATTTTTGCCCGGCCCCATGTTGGGCGCCAAATTTGTGACGTGAAATCCCTAACGTCGCAAAAATCCCCCCACTTCCCCCGGCGATTTCTTTTTAAGGGGCGCCAGCCGCGTTAACGGCTCGCCGAGAGGAAGGGGGGGGGGATTTTCCGTGCCGGCCGGCCGCAGCCTGGGGTCGTGGTAGAGGGGCAGGGTTAAGGGCCGTAAAACACCCGAGTCTCGGAGAGAGGTCACAATGTATTTTATAATAGTAGAAGGCTTTCCGCTCTCTCCCGCAATCTCCTCACTTTCGTCCGGTACACTACAAGCGCGCGGGCAACCCTTATCTCGACGCGACTTGCCACATACCCCGCGCCGCGAACCGACTTGCCACCGCACAACGCGACCCGATCGAAATAAAGCGCACTCACAAAAAAAAGAACACGAAACGCGGTGCACACCGGGCGGAGAGCCGCCGCCGAGACTTAAAGAAAGAAAAAGGAAATGCCGGGCAATAAGAGGCAATGCGTTGACCGAAACTCACCGGCAGTATTTACTCGCAACCTTCTCACCCGTTCGGCAATCCGTCTCGCTCGACACTCCGTGGCTAAGTGCCTCTTTCCTTCTCACTCGCTAGACGCCGGCTCTCCGCCCCCCTCCTAAAATTCCTGAATCTTGCTTCCAGGTGTTAGCAAATGGGTGTATTTCGTATGGGTGAGTGTTTCGCATGAGTAAATGTTTCGCATGTGTATCTGTTTCGCAAGTGTATGTGTGTCACCTGAGTAAATGTTTCGCATGTGTGTGTGTGTGTCGCATGAGTAAATGTTTCGCATGTGTGTATGTGTCGCATGAGTAAATGTTTCACTTGTGTGTGTGTGTCGCATGAGTAAATGTTTCGCATGTGTGTGTGTGTCGCATGAGTAAATGTTTCGCTTGTGTGTGTGTGTCGCATGAGTAAATGTTTCGCTTGTGTGTGTGTGTCGCATGAGTAAATGTTTCGCTTGTGTGTGTGTGTCGCATGAGTAAATGTTTCGCTTGTGTGTGTGTGTCGCATGAGTAAATGTTTCGCATGTGTGTGTGTGTCGCATGAGTAAATGTTTCGCATGTGTGTGTGTGTGTCGCATGAGTAAATGTTTCGCTTGTGTGTGTGTGTCGCATGAGTAAATGTTTTGCATGTGTGTGTCGCATGAGTAAATGTTTCGCATGTGTGTGTCGCATGAGTAAATGTTTCGCATGTGTGTGTCGCGTGAGTAAATGTTTCGCATGTGTGTGTGTGTTTCGCATGTGTGGGGGTGTGTTCGTGCGTGGCGAGTTCGACAGGCGATGGGACTGTTGAGTCGGGGAGCATTTAACTCTGCCGCGTGAATATCGCCGAAGGGAGTTCGTCGCCGCGCACACCAGACCTGTCGCCCAGCCCGACGTCGCGAGAGGACGACCTCGAGGCTCCTATTCCCAATGGGAAATGCCCCTGCCGATTCCCCAATTGCGGCATCCCCCTTCCTAGCTGAGAGCTAGTACTCCTCCACGACGAGGGGATGGGTTCCAGTACTTCTCGGGTCACAATTGTTGGCCCCGTGCCCATCACCCCGAGTCGTCGGATCCGCTTAGGTGAACCGAGGCAGGTTGAGGCCCAGTCGTCCGGGGTCGGCTAACTCGACGAGGGCTCCGAGGACCCTCATGGCTCTACTCGTGATTCCACCGTGGACCACCCGAGCCCAATATCGACGGAATGACCTAGTGCCGCGACGAACACACGACCTCCCCGTTCGAGCTCTCGTACTTCCCCAAACTCCGGGTAGCGGGAATCATTAGTTTTCCCGTAAGGGTCGCCGGTATTTTCCTCGCCACACCCCTCCTCCGAATCTCTACCGTGTTTCTGTGGTGTGTATCTCGCATGTAATAATACAAAAAAAAACAAATATAAATAGCTAACAATCAGATTCGCTCTACAACTCCTATGGGTCCGCGTCCGGGGCTGAGTGCCGAGCGAGAGAGACACCTCCACGTGGCCTAGGGGTTCACTAATTTTTGCCACGTGACAATATATATACACATATACGTGTCATGTCATGTATATACCGTTACGATTGTACATGTATACAGTAGAGTGCAAAAATTTCGGGCCACCCTATTTTTCGTAGATATTGCATAGAAATACGATGGTACGGGAAATATAAACGAGCGATGATATTTATAATTGGCGTCTCGATGCTTGATATTTAAAAAAAATGTGGTATGAACAGTAATATCACCCTTCAACAATTAATTATCCAACAGTTTTTATTTAATGACTGTGCAAAAGTATTGGGCCATATACTATTGCGTATAAAAACAAACAACAAAACATTATAAAAATAACAAAACATGGTTTAGTTTTCTCTCTAGAATCAATACTTCGTTGCCATGACACAATTAATTGTGAGATGCGATCTTGTGGCATCTTTTTCCACTCACGTTGCAAATGATCCCATAATTCCGTCTTGTTGAAGTGATTCTTCGTTCCAACACGAACCTTGTGCTCTTGCCACAAATGTTCAATCGGATTAAAATGCGGTGACTACGAGGGCCAGTTGAGAAGGCGCATTTTTCGGCTTTCAAGGAAATTCTTCACAAGATGCGAAGCATGTTTGGAATCATTGTCGTGTTGAACTATCCACCCATTCGGCATATTTTTCGTCGCAAATGGGAGCATATGATCTTGCATTGTATTTCGATACATTATAGCGTCCATATTGCCTAGGATTTCTATTAGCGGACCAATACCGTTATCAGAAAATGCTCCCCAAACTTTAACATTTCCGCCACCGTGTTTTACAGTTGGAATTTGAAATCGTACATCATATCTGGTACCTGCTGGGCGTTTACGTACTTGCGACCATCACTTCCGAACAATTGAAATTTGGATTCGTCGGAAAAAAAGAAATTTCCGCAAATTCGATACTGTCCAATGTTCATATTTTTTGGCAACATTCAATCTAGCCTTCTTATTCTGTGTGCTAATGAGTGGTTTCTTTACACCGTCGCGCCCAATCAATCCCACAGCCTTCAGACGTCGGGATACCGTACTCCGACTGATATCAGCAAGATTTTCACTGCGTAATTTTCGCGAAATTATTGCTGCATTTTTTTGCGGATCTATGACGCACTTTCTTTTGATGATTTTGTCCACGCGTTTTGAAGTTTTCCGTGGTCTACCGTTTCGACTTTAATCACACAACGAATTTGTTGATTTATATTTCGCAATAATACGGTTTACTGTGCTTTTCCCAATAGATAGAGAATTTGAAATATCACGAGAACTCTTTCCTTTTTCAAATCGTTTTAACACAACTTCGCGGACCTCAATTTTTGTGTGTTTCGCCATTGCCGCAGAAGTAGAACTGATTTTTTTCATGGTTCTTTATGTTTCGAACTAACGCGGAAGAAAACGTAAACAAACCGTGTGGCTGAAGAAGGTGAGACAGCGGTCCAATATTTTTGCACACTGACCGAACGCGTTCGACGCTGTACACAAACCATACACTATACAAACAAAATAATATACCACGCTGTTATGCATATCATAACTCCCCCAAATATTTTAAATGATGGAGAGGTTCAGGCATTAAATATTTTATCGAATAACTGAGAAAAAAAGGTTGGCCCGAAACTTTTGCACGCCACTGTATATGTATATATATGTACATAACATGAATATATACATGAGAATAATATCTAATGACAATCTCTGGAATCTAAACACGTGTGATTTGCAAATCACTCGTTTGCTTATAACGAAGAGTCCACGCCAAAATTGAGAGGACCTGACGTACACACATGGAGTGGGGGAAGTGATAAAACTCGCTCGAGCGAAAAGGGGGCGAAATTCTCCTATAACGAGGACTCTTATAGCGGGGTGGTACTGTATATGGTAGAAAGTTCATTAAAAAACGGAAATAATTTTTAAAAATCATTTTTGTTCAACAAAAGAAACTTTCATCAAAAACAACTCAGAAATCAGATCTGATTCCCTGTTGACAAACTGGTCTCCATTGCGAACGCAGTTATTATTATTTTGAGTACGATAATTGTGTTGATCATTTTCGAGTGCTGTTTTCTCAAATACTTGATCTGTAACAAAAAATATTCTTTTACACAAACTTCTCAAAACGAAGGTACCGATATAACATTGGGAATAAACATATTTCACAGAGATTTTTAATGTGATTTGAATACAAATCGCTTACCGAAAACTAAAACGTTTCCCTCATTCTAACTTGTGACTATAACGCCTGCGTCGATAGGAATTTCTGTTGAATTTGTACAAGCAAAAAAGTGAAGTATTTTCTTTAATTATGGTAAACTCGTACTTTTTATGTCTTGGGGGTTTTGTATTTTATTTTTACTTACTATCCATGCTGGTGAGATCTAAGGTGTAGTTGAGCTCTGGCAGTGGGTGTTCCTCGTCTAGCGTCTCCATCAATGACAGTTGCATTTTTCCCACATTATCTAGAATATGTGTACTGGCCTCGCTGTCCTCGCTCTGCAATTCCATTCCTTTGAGAGCCCTTTTCAAACGACGTATCCCTTGGTCATAGTTTTCTGAAATATAGATTTAGAATACTAATGTTGTAAGAGGTAGCGGCTATGTAGACATGTGAAAAAAGTGAAAATGTGACAATATCCTACTTCGGCAGGAGTCTACCGAAAGAGTCTGTCACGATGACCTTTCGACCACGATGACAGACTCCTGGAAAAAATGTGTAGAAATACAACAAATGTATTTTTATGCACTTTTCTCCACCATGACCGACTCTTGCCGAAGCCTCTACATTAGAAAATTTACATCTCCACATTAGACAATTTATGTCAAGAATTTTTTATTTTTATTTTATAATTTTATACTCACTCGCTGTGTTAAGAACGGTGGTTTTACGACGTGGGAAATCCAGTTATCGCAAGGCTTTTTTCCCCTTTACCCATTTGGTAAGCGTCGTGGCAGAACATTCCGGGTACCGACAAATCATGTTCCCATTATCGGACTTTGAAATCCACGAGCTCGGAACAAGATCGACAATGGGCATTTTTCTCTTTTTTTTCCTCTAACTCCATGATACCGAAACTGTTTATCTCATCAATCGTATTTGAATTTTCTTCAGGTTCTGTGCACTCCGTAATTTTTGCTGTCCTGAACGGAAAGGTTATGAGAGGTTATGTGAAGTTCAAATTACTTAAAATGTATGAAAAAAATTGATCTCACATATTTTTTATTTTTCCACTTACTTTTCCTTTTTTTCTCTTAAGGGGCCAGTCCACTTTGAAAATTTCAACAAATCGAAAGCAAGCAAGTCTTGAAGAAATCGACGATGATGAGCAATTAGAAGGGATTTTGTACGGTGCAGGAATTGCCGATTGAGTTTGGGTAAGAGTTTTTCATCGTATAAACTTCAAGCGCGTTTTTCTCGAAACAACGTTTTCAAAATCTAGCTCCATTGTATCTCTAAAACTAATAAACCGATTCTCTTGAAATTTAAACCACATATTGCACTCGCAACAAGATGACCCTCGATGGTTTAACATTTTTTATTTTTACTTTTTTTTTGCGAAAAACTGCGAAAAGACGCGTTTTTTAAATACTTTTTTCGTTTTTCATCTGCCATTTTTTTATTTTTTGATAAAACTTTATATCCCAGGGTCAGTTTGTAGCTGGTGTCATACTGAATCTAATAGACTTTGATTTTTTTGTTTCAGACAAGTCGATGCCGAGTTGTGATGGAGCTACCAAGCCCACCTATTTTTGAGGCGTTACGTTAAACTATAGTTTTTGTACTTAAAAATGAACAAAAATGAATCAATTTTTTTTTATTTCAAGACTTTATTTATCGATCCCAACAACTTTTATATTCATCTATTTTATTTAATCCTCAAAAAAAAATCGCGAAAATAGCCTTTTTTCGTAGCTTCAAAGTGGACTGGCCCCTTAATGATGGCATTTTTTTGTTCGTACTGTCTCAATTCGCTTGCATTAGTCCTGAACGATTTATTCTTGATGCGATGAGAATACAACGTGGATGATTTCTACGCGCCCAAAACCGAGGGGTCACATGACATCTTCACACGTGGCGCCTTCCGTAGGATACCGCGGCGCATTTGAAATAGATTTTTCTTTAATTCGATGAACTGAAAAGAAAACAATAAATAATAAATAATATTAGAAAAACAAAATAATCGAAATGTTAGTAATAATTACTGGAAAAAATGGTACAAAAAAGTCTTCAAATAAAGTTAGAAAACAAATTATTTTCGAGAAATTTCTATAAAATTTTATTATAATTTTTCAATATAATTTGTTACTCACGAATAAAGCAGTGTGACCGCATATGAAACGCCTTCCATACGATTTTTGTAGTATGTTTTCAATTTGAAATAATCCAAATTTTTTAGAGTCATCCGGAATTGAGCAAATATTTGTTAGCGCCACTTGATATCCTCTCATCATGTGTTTTGCATCTGAATTTTCATGGTAATTTTCATTTTTTTAAATATTCACGACAATTAAAATTTCGTCGTTCTTTAGTTGCACAATATTGTTCGGATATTTCGATTCTATGATTGCGCCACGCAATTCAAGTTTCTCGGAGACCCCTTCATGAAAAACAGCACTGTCGATGGTCTGCCGAGGCACTACTTTTGAGTAGTCGAGAGCGTCCAGTTCCGTTAAACGATTCACAACTTGAGCCAGAGGATTTTTCGGAGAGCGAACTAATTTCTCAAATTTGCCCAAAAAGCAGATATTTCACTTAATGGGACATTGAAATGTCGCCCGTCATCCAAAATATGAATGATGTTCAAAACCTAGGCTGTGAGTCCACTCCATACAATTCCGGCATGAGAGGGAAAAAAATTCTCAGTAAGGAGTCTGCGTAATCGCAATAACTGACAGCAAGTTTTTCGCTGTTCAGTAGGCGACATGCCACTGACAACAACACAAAGTGTTTCTAAAGGTCACTCGATAACACATATTGAAGGATTATCGGCCCACAATATAATTTAAAAAATCGGTATTGAGTGGCTTTCCATTTTGACAGCTCGAATACCTTTCTTTGAAAATCGTTCGGTATCTGCAACTCCAGTGACGCCATTGAACGTCTGCATACTGCAATTTTTAATTTTTATTCGCTGAGGACTCTTTCTTAATATCCATTTTTCCAGTAGGAGCTTCGTGACACCTACATAAAGCAAATGCATACTATCCAGCGCAACGGGTTTTACGATATTGAATTTTGGCAGTTTTAGTAAAGGTGAAACCAGATCCGGTAGATGATGTTCAGGATCTTTTTTCAAGATAAATGATTTTTTGTACGCTTTGCACAATGCAGATCCGGATAAACTCCGCATAAACTTTTTTTTATTCACGGTGATGCCAGTGGTAACACACCTTTCACATGCATGAAAGCCAGTGTGGCCCTTGCAGCATGTTAAGAATTAGCGTGCTAGTCCAGTCGAGATAGGTCTAAAATTCGGTTAACCTGGAATTAATTCGGGGGTTCGATTTTCTTTTTTTATACTTAGGGGGGGGGTGGTTGGTAGTGTAAATCTCGATTTTCGGGAAAATCCCCCCGGTGCGTTTGTCGCCATCTTGATGCAAAGAGGGATTTTTAACTCGCTTATTTTCAACCTTAGAGTGAAAATGATCACATCAAAAGTTGTGGGAAATGTAATTCCTCACAAGTTTGGTAATTATAGTTTTTACCCTAGGATCGATATTTATAGAGTTACACTGCAAATAGGGGTACGAAACGTTTTTTTTTGTTAATTATCTCGTTTATTATCAAGTTTATTGTGAAAAAGGTAATAAATAATCACGTAGGCGATTTTATTTCCTTCAACTTTGGTTTTTAGCATTTTCACCCTCGGATCAATATTTTCAGACTTATACTTAATTTAGAGGTGGACATTTTTTCTTTATGTTTAGTTTTTTCGTTTATTATCAAGTTTATCGTAAAAATGGTAATAAATAAACGGGTGGAAAATTTTATTTTCTTCAACTTGAGTTAGTACCATTTTTACCCTGGGATTAATATTTTAGGAGTTATAATTAAAATAGGGGTGTATTTTTTTTCATTTTTTTCTTTAATTTATTATTGAATTTGTTATAAAAATAGTGACGGACAACCAGGTACGTAATTCAAATTTCTTCGACTTATAAATATGTGTGTGTGTGTGTGTGTGTGTGTGTGGGTGTGTGTGTGTGTGTGTGTGCGCGCGTGTGTGCGTGTGCGTGTGCGTGTGCGTGTGCGTGTGCGTGTGCGTGTGCGTGTGCGTGTGCGTGTGCGTGTGCGTGTGCGTGTGCGTGTGCGTGCGTGCGTGCGTGCGTGCGTGTGTGTGTGTGTGTGTGTGTGTGTGTGTGTGTGTGTGTGTGTGTGTGTGTGTGTGTGTGTGTGTGTGTGTGTGTGTGTTTTAAACACCTGAAAAAAGTCGAATGCCTTTTTTAATATTTTTTAAAATAAAATCGTCCATTTTTAATTGACGAACGGCTGTAACGCGTTTTTGAGCGGCTAAGTCTCGCAGCCGTTTGAGAAGGAGAAGTTGCGTTGGGTTGCTCAATGTTGCTCATGGCGGTGGCAGCGAGCAACAATGTATCTTTGGCGCCAACGTTCGGATAATTGAGCGTTCGGATAAAGTAAGTCATCGTTCGGATAATTGAGGGTTGGTATGATCGAAGTTCGGATAATCGAGGTTCTACTGTATATTTTTTTCCCGCACCTTCATTCTAACTCAAAATATTGATCGTAGGGTAAAAATGGTAATGAACAAAGTTGAAGCAAATAAAATTCCCTACTTGATTATTCATCACCATTTTTCCATAAACTTGATAATAAACGAAATAACTGAACATAAATAAAAAGTTCACCCCTAAATTAAATATAAGTCCGAAAATATTGATCCTAGGGTAAAAATGGCAATAACCAAAGTTGAAGAAAATAAAATTCCCTACCTGATTATTCATTACCATTTTTACGATAAACTTGATAATAAACGAAATAACTGAACATAAATAAAAAGTTCACCCCTAAATTAAGTATAAGTCCGAAAATATTGATCCTAGGGTAAAAATGGTACTAACAAAAGTTAAAGAAAAAAAAATTCCTACCCGATTATTTATTACAATTTTTACGATAAACTTGATAATAAACGAAATAACTGAACATAAATAAAAAGTTCACCTCAAAATTAAGTATAAGTCCGAAAATATTGATCCTAGGGTAAAAGTGCTAATAACCAAAGTTGAAGGAAATAAAATTTCATATGTGATTATTCATTACCATTTTTACAATAAACTTGATAATGAAGGAGATAAGTTTGAAAAAAACGTTTTTCACCCCTATTAGCAGTCTAACTCTATAAATATCGACCCTAGGGTAAAAATTACAAATACCAATCTTGTGGGGGATTACATTTCCCACAACATTGAATACTATTATTTTCACTCTAAGGTTCAAAATAAGCGAGTTATTCGAAAAACAAGAAAAATCCCTCTTTAAATCAAGATGGCGGCAAACGCATCGGGGGGATTTTCCCGAAAATCGGGATTTACACTACCAACCCCCCCCCCCCCAGTATTAAAAAAATCGAACCCCCGAATAAATTCGAGGTGAAATCCTATTTCGACTGGACTATGCTGGATTATCACAAATCACGGCTTTGATACGAAAAGAATAAAGTTTTTCGCTGATTTCTACACCAATTTTTATTAAGCTTTCAGCTTCTGGCGCATAATCGGACAAAAATTCCTTTACATCTTGAGGCTTAGAATCGCCCAAGTACAAAGCGACAAGACTGCTTATTGTCAGCAAAATTGCTTATTGAAGTTTCGATACACCTGAACTCCATCGACGTTAACACAAATTTCGATTTTCTCCTCTGTATAATTCTCCGGTGATATCATTTTTTGGAGCTGAATTTCGATTCCCAAGTGGATAAACCTCCCAGCAGTTCTTTTTTTGCACATCATGAGCTTTATGTTATTGCACCGCACATTACCGAACAAACCTTGGGCAGTTTGAGGCAAATCAGTGTATCCTTTCGATCTTAGAAGTTTAAAAAAATCGGTGAGAACGTTATAACTCAAATTACCAGCATGGCGCAATGCCAGTTCTATCAATTTGTCCTTGATCGTTTTTTTTGTCAGGATTACTCGTTTGGAGTTCTGAATCATTGATTTTCTCGAATTCGTCGGTGTTATCGAACTGGTTGTCACTGTTGTCCATACTTTGGTCATCTTTTTCAGAAGTGTCACTCTGCTCATTTTCTCCGTACTCCGTACTCTCAGAAATTATTTTGAAATGACGTTGACTTGTATCACCACACATTTTTTTCTTCATTTTGTTCTATTTCTGCACAAATTCCGTCATTTTCACTGTCACTGTCATCTTGAAATTTACTGATTTGACGATCCTCACACGTAAGTTGATGATATGCACTTTTTTCACTTTCGATTGTATCGGGTTTAAAATCGCTCGAATATTTTTTTTTTCGAGCACAACTTTTTTTCACATCAAAATATGATCGTTTATGCATGATGATTTGTATACTTATGTTTACGCTGTGCAAAATACGAGGGTTCAAAATCGAAGACTGCCGGAGAGCGCGAGAGTACGTATAGATATATATATATACGTATAGAGCAGGTATACGGAGCAGGTATACGGAGCAGGTATACTTTCAAACGCGTTTTTCTCGAAACACCATTTTTCGAAACGGTGACCACGATATTTCAGAAACTACTGCACCGATCTTGTTCAAATTTATACAGCATCTTTAATATGTTATAAGCCAGCGATTGAACTAGGATTATCATAATTGCTTCGATATTTTTTTTTGTACGAGCGAAAAACTTAAGAAAAAATGAGTAAAAAATAGAATGTAATTTTCAAAAGTGTATAAAAAAGTCAATTTTTGTCATTTAGAATTCACTCTAGTTCAATCGCTAGTCTTAAATATGAAGATTAAAATGCCGTTTCGTTTTTTGATTTCAGATGAGCAGAACAGCCGCAATCTTGGTCACCGTCAAGCACCTCTTTTACTTGATGTCTTCCTGTCGGCCACTATAACGTTTACTCTATTATATATTTTGACTTCAAAAAATTTGTAAAGCTTATTTAAATGTTAATAAAGATTATGCAAAAACAATGAGATTGATTATTTCGATGCTTTGCCCGTAAAAAAATATTGAAAAAGCCGTAAAAAAACAGCCGAGAAACTAGAGGACCGCGTTAAATTTTGACTGTGGGCCTTGGCACGTAACGGTGAAACGACCTTGAACGCCCAATCGTCCATCGGGATACGATATGTCGTGGAAACTCGCTTTTTATATAAATATATGTATATATATTTATGTTTAAATAAAATAATAGATTCTCCATTTATCTTTCGCTACATATATGCTCACTCGCGATCGTTTATTTTATGCGACTAAATTAATATTTTTTAAGTATTTGTCTGAAAAAGTTTATAAAAAAACACCATTAATTTATATGAAAGATCGTTTGAAAACATAATTTTTAAATCAATAATAAGAAACGTGTATAAATTTTAAAGCGGTCGGATGACGGCTATTTACCATCACTGGATCAACGTTAGCGATGAGCTACTAAAAATATATTGGCTACATTTATCGGAGCCAAACAATGGCCAATAGTTGGTGATCTTTCTTATGCCGATCGTAGAATATAGGAATGGTTGCCAATCGGTAAATATGATCAGCCAACCGTAGGCCCGGACTTGGAAATCAAACATCGGCTAGGTCTCGGGTATACCTCGTGAGGTTTGATTGGCTAAACATCGGGCCAGCATTGGGTGCCAACCGTCGGCTCAGAGGGAACAAGGTACAAGTTGGCTGTAAGCTGGGCCAGCATTGAGTATCGACTCTCGAATGCCAATGTTCGGCCAAGCGTTGGCCTGATTGTCAGCATCGGCGATTCTTTCCTGGGATGCTACAGCCAATGCTACAGATGCTATTTCCCGGGCTCCGCTCAATTCAAATGTCTGAAAATACTTTTCCCTGCACAAAACCGGTGTGCTGGTCTAGTGATAAGCGTGCTTGCCTCTAAACCAGTACATATGGAGGTCGTACGACCTCGGGGGAGGAGTGCGAATCACCGTCTCGTAGTTTCAGAGAAAAAGTAGTATGGGCGTAACGTAGCGCCAGTTCGACACGGAGCTCACGTACACGGACCGGTACGTGTGTGTATGAATGTAGGCTGTGATTTATTTTCTCGACGAAACGCGATTTGCTCCGAGACTGGGAAGCGACCTCGGGACCGCCTCTATTCGTATAATTTTTCGCCACCGCAAGGTGGCGAACGATTGGAGATGTGAAGTGGACTGTGGTGGAGAATATAAGAGGAAGTGCCCTGTACAAATAGAAGCTACAATTAAAAATTACAGTGACGCTGAATAATGAAAAAATAAAATAAAAATACTTTTCCCTGCTCAACGCGAATTTGAAACTATAGACGTATAGTTTCGTCAGGCATATTTGAAATTCAGTTCTCTTTAAACTGAGTCTAAAAAAATTATTTTTCCCTTTCAAAAAATATGAAATCCCTTTAAAAAACATTGAAAAAGTTTTTAGAAGGGCCTGCGCCGCTATCACACCAGAAACTATTCGAAGGTCAAGAGAAATATTCATTGCACGTCTTCAAAAATTTGTCGAGGTTAAAGGCCATCACTTCGAACATATTTTACAATAAATTTTCTGCAGAAAAAATTCAATTACATTATTCGGATATTCTTATTGTCGATACCATCACGATTTCTCGTTTTTACACATGTATTGTAACGGGTCGGAATTTGTTGCAATTAAATTTATTTGTTCAGGACTCGATCAGTGAGGAAATTAATTGAGACTCTTTTGTTTTGTGGTATTTTATAATAAAATGCTATTTATTCAATTTTATGACTCGATATAATCTAAAAAGCTTGCTGTGTACAAGTGTGATGTGTTTTTTTTTGTGTCGCTGTGTGTGTTTCGTGTGCTTATTATACGCCGCTACTCCGTCGATAAAGTACTCGGCTCGCGGATTGACTCAGATGGTAAGGATGTTTGAGCGCGGTCGCCATATTATCCGTCTATACTTTTTTCCCCCTCTCCTTTGTGTATTGTCGCTCGCGGCGTGGTGAGTTACGGCGCGCACTCGCCGACGGTGCTCGGAGTTCGCTACGCGCTCCCGCCTCTTATGCTACCGCTGGTCGGGGCGCGCGGTGCCGAGCGCGCTCTCGATTGTCGCGCTACGGCGCGCTTTCTCCTAATTACTCTGCGTGAGCGTAGTCGATTATCGCGCGTTGATAATCGATTATTCTAACTATGGATCGCGACGCCAGAGGTCGCCACGCACCTTGCAATGGTCAATGCTCGAATTTGAGATACGCTCTTGACTTTCAGGGTCTCCTGATACACGTCCTTTGATATCTTTGTCGCTATGATTGTGTGTTACAGGTGTGTGTGTCGTTCGCAAGTTTCCTACCTCCTCTCTCTTTATATTCTCCTAATACTAATTTTATATCTATCTTCTCGTAATTTATTCCTTCTCCTTTTATTCTTAATGTTTTTTAGTGATCTCTTTTTTATTCTTTTCACGTTCTCTGTTTTTGTATTTATTGACTTAAAAAAAACTTTAACCTACTTAGTAGATGTACTAGGGCGATTCTAAGCCACTTTGGGCGGAGGATCAAGGGGGGAGGGTCAAGGGGGAAAGGTCCAGGGGGTCCAGCGCGGGGAAGCACAGTGCGGGGGATACGGCGGAGGGGGGGGGGGGCGTCCAGCGCGAGGAAGTGCGGCGGAGTACGGCAGAGGGGGGGTCCAGCGCGGCGAAGCCAAGTGTGGCGGAGAGGGGGGGGGGCGGACGCGTGTGACGTCACAGGATGTCCCTATGAAGGGGGTAGCCATGTGGTCCGAAGAGCGACTGGCAGGGAAGCGGCTGTCGATGAGTGTTGTGTGTGTGTGTGTGTGTGTGCGTGCGTGCGTGCGTGTGACAGCCACATATGGTTCGGAAAATTTTCGGTAATATGAAAACGTTAGGCACCACATGAATGGCGGCCTTTCAAAACTTATTTATGACATGCAGCTGGTTCCATTCGGAAAGACAATGTCTATTGCATGCGCCCCGTCTCCAAGCTCGCCGACACTCGAGACCGGTCCTGACAGGTTTCTCGGGAAAACTATAATCTTTAGGGATCAAAGGGACCGCGGATGGACCACTTGAGCGCAGCTCTTGAAAAGTCGAGGTCTCTATTCCGAAAGATAATGTCAAGATGTTTGCATGCATGACCACTCCTGTCACGAGTCTCGCTAACACTTTAGACAGGTCTTGACAAGTCAGGATTTCTTGGAAAAACTATAAACTGTAGAGATCAAGGGCGGTGACCGCCGATGGACCACTTGAGTTACCGGACCCATAAAATCTTTTGACCCGATGCATTCCGACTTCCTGTTTTTTGTCTCATGTTCCTCGAGCAATCTACGCGTTATCGGAAAACTCTGTTTTCGCAAGAGAGAGGGCCGATTTTTCCCCCGAAGAGCCTTTTTAATGATCCGCTCCGCTCAAATCTGACCACACTTTGCATGAAGCAGTCGGTATGTTAACATCGTGGAAGTTTTTTCGTACTCATCAACATGGAGAAAATTTTACATGACCAAGTCGTGCTTTTACGCTCGTTCGAAGATTTTGCTGCGTGGGAGCAACGATGCGTCGAGTTCATCGAAGGGCTGGAAACGCAAAGCCGGATTAAGCGCCCGCGATTATTAATCGGACATCAACAGTCACTCATAGCCCAAATAGCGCGTCTGGAAGGATTGAGGAATTGTGTGCGGAGTCGTTTCGTATACACAGGCGCAGGACATGGTGATCATGAGTTAATCTGGCGAGAGATTGAAACATCCTTCGAGAGTCGGATATTGACCGGTTCCATCATCAATCGCAGCCACATCGAGCCGAGACACTTCCTAAATGATGCTCGCGTCCTAGTGCTTCAACATGTGCAAAACATTATCAGCAAGCATAACAGAATCAAAATCAATACAGTGTTGAATGGTGAATTCGCGAGTGGTGACAAACATGCGAATAAAAGTATCAACACGCGAAACTGCGACCTATTTAGCACAAGCAATTTGAACGAGTGGTATGAAGAGCGTGTTATGGAGCCCACTTTAACATTACTCGATGAATTTCAAGAACGTGATAGTGGCTGGGCTCTGCAGAAAATACTTAACCTCGCGATAAATGTGAATAAGTATAATCCGATGCGTGCCGGGTGCTCCATATCATTGCCGCGTGAAATAATGATGAAGAGGGCTGTGGTTAACGTTAAATCCAAAGATAACGCATGTTTCGCATGGGCAGTTGTCGCTGCTCTATACCCGGCTGAACAACACAATGGTCGTCCATCTTCTTATCCTCATTATTCGACAGTACTGAATCTGAAGAATATCGAATTTCCGGTGACGATACATCAAATAAAGAAATTTGAAGCTCATAACAATGTATCGATCAACGTGTATACCACCACTACCAAAAAGGACATTGTTCCAATACGCATAACTCAACACAAGAAGGAAAAGCACATCAATTTGCTGTACATGCAAGATACTGAGGACAACAATATGGGGCACTTCGTATGGATCAACTACCTGTCGAGACTCGTGAGAGCGCAACTGACCAAAAAGGAGCATAAAAAATATATCTGTGATCGGTACGTAGTTACCATTATATATATATATATATATATTAGGAGTACAACTTTGCAGCGACCGCTTTACTTAGAGAGCCACTGCGGCCGAAGTAGTGGCCCTAGCTCAATAAAAAAGTGGCATTTTAAACTAGAGGCTCTGCCAATGTAAACAATTTAAAAAAGCTAACGGATACGTGTATGCATTATAAAGTTATAGGCACTCAAACATGGCAACCTACGAACCGAATTCTCAGCATTTGCGGGAGGTTATGATTTACTTCTTCAACATCAAGAAATCTGCGGCTGAGGCCCACCGTTTGCTTGTAGATGCTTACGGGGAGGATTCTATTAGTGAGAAAACGTGTCGGCGGTGGTTTCAACGCTTCAAAAGTGGAGATTTTGAGGTCCAGAACAAGCATGGTGGCGGAAGGCAGAAAGTTTTTGAAGACGCAGAATTGGAGACCTTGCTGGACCAGGATTCGTGCCAAACTCAAGAGGAAATCGCCGAGACGTTAGGAGTAACCCAGCAAGCAGTTTCAAAACGTATCCGGGATATGGGTATGATCCAAAAGCAAGGAAACTGGGTCCCGCATGAGTTGAAGCCGAGAGACATCGAGCGCCGATTTTTCACCTGTGAATAACTGCTCCAAAGACAACAAAGGAAGGGATTTTTGCATCGGATTGTGACTGGAGATAAAAAGTGGGTTCACTACGATAATCCTAAACGCCGAAAATCATGGGGACTGCCTGGTCATATTCCGTCATCGACGCCCAAACCGAATATTCACGGATCCAAAGTGATGCTGTGTATCTGGTGGGACCAGCTGGGCGTTGTGTACTATGAGCTGCTCAAACCATCCGAAACCATCACAGGGGAACTCTACCGACGTCAGTTGATGCGCTTGAGTAAGGCACTCAAAAAGAAACGGCCACAATTCAACGAAAGACATGACAAGGTGATACTGCAGCATGACAATGCCCGACCCCATGTTGCAAATATCGTGAAAAAGTACTTGGAAACGCTGAAATGAGAGGTTTTATCCCACCCGCCGTACTCTCCAGACATTGCCCCTTCCAACTATCACTTGTTCCGGTCAATGGCACACGATTTGGCTGACCAGCACTTCGGTACTTACGAAGAAGTCAAAAATTGGGTCGATTCCTGGATTGCCTCCAAGGACCAAGACTTTTATCGACGCGGGATTCGAATGCTACCTCAAAGATGGGCCGAGGTCGTAGCTAGCGACGGTCACTAGCGCAGCTAGCGCAGTACTTTGATTAAAAAATATGTAGCCACTTTTTTATAATAAAGCCTTAAACTTTTGAAAAAAACGGTCACTGCAAAGTTGTACTCCTTATATATATATATATATATATATATATATAGGTAATTATATATGCTAGACGAATTAAACAAAACAATCTTGTTTTTTTTTCTTTGCACGTATTTGCACCACTTCGGATCAAATGAAAAATTGCGATCACATGAGGTCGATTGTGGAGCAATAAATGACTGTGCGATCCGTCTACCAAACGACACCAATAAGTGGCTCCAGTTCAGCAACTTTAGCCGGAAAGAGCGACATGCCTTCATCGTGTATGCTGATTTGGAATGTGTGCTAGCAAAGACCGATGGGGAGAACCTAGCGAAAGATATGTATCAACACCATGAAGTGTTTAGTATCGGATACTATGTGTGTTGTTCGTATGACGATTCATTATCTTCATATCACTAGCGTCGCAGTGCTGATTGTGTATCGTGGTTTGTTGAAGACCTAAAAAATCTGGCACTGTGGATAAAAGAAACTTTCTGTGATAATGTACCAATGGTGCATTTAACAACGAGTGAGTGGGCTAGTTTTCGAGCAGCGACTCAATGCCACATATGTGAGAAACCATTTGCGCAAGAAGATGTACGCGTTCGAGATCATTGCCATCTGACTGGGCGCTATAGAGGCCCCGTCCATTCCAACTGCAACTTAAATTACAAACAATCATTTTTCATTCGAGTAGTTTTCCACAATTTATCCAGTTATGATGCACATTTTATAATCAAGGAAGTAGCCACAGCGTTCGAAGGAAGATCCGATGTGCATCCAATCACAAAGGAGAAATACATCCCCTTTAAGAAGCATGTTGAAATTAACGACGATTCAAAACACAAGATCCAATTGCGCTTCATCGACTCATACAAATTCCTCAACACCAGTCTCGACAAATTAGCATCATTCTTGACCGAGGACAAACTAAACATTTTACGCACACATTTCCCAACTCTCTCGACAGACGATTTCAAGTTGCTGACGCGAAAATGGGTCTTCGCTTATGAGTATATTGATGACGTGATCAAGCTAGACGACACTTGTCTACCAACACGTGACGCATTTTACAGTTCCCTGACAAATGCTACAGTATGTGAGAGCGAGTACGCACATGCTGAGAACGTTTGGGAGCGGTTCTCCATTCGAACGCTGGGTGACTATAGCGATTTGTATCTTAAGACAGATGTCTTGTTATTAGCCGATATTTTCGAAAACTTTCGAAATACATGCATTAAGAGCTATGGCCTAGATCCCGCGTATTACTACACATTGCCCGGATATACCTGGGATGCAATGTTAAAACACTCGAATGTCAAGTTTGAATTACTAACTGACATCGACATGGTTTTATTCGTTGAGCGGGGTTTACGCGGTGGTCTGAGTCAATGCTCAAACCGATATGCACACGCTAATAACAAGTACATGGAGTCGTTTGATCCATCGAAAGCATCGTCATACTTGATGTATTTTGATGTCAACAATTTGTATGGATGGGCAATGTGCCAGACCTTGCCATATGCAGATTTTCGATGGGTCAACGACGTGTCCAATTTCGATCCATCATACATCGCGCTAGACTCACCTATAGGCTACATCCTTGAAGTCGACTTGGAATATCCCCAATCTCTACATGATGCGCACAAAGATCTACCGTTTTGTCCAATACATGAAAAGCCGCCGGGTAAGCGGGAAGAAAGGCTGTTAACAACCATCTGCGATAAAAAACGCTACATCATACACTACCGGAATTTACAATAGTGCTTACGCCATGAGCTTCGCCTCACGAAAATCCATAGAGTCCTACAGTTTACACAATCCCCATGGCTGCGTTCGTATATTGAGTTAAATACCCAGTTTCGAACGCTTTCCAAAAATGATTTCGAAAAGAATTTATTCAAGTTAATGAATAATGCGGTCTTTGGCAAAACGATGGAGAATGTGCGCAATCATGTAGATGTAAAGCTTTTAACAAAATGGGAGGGCAGATATGGCGCAGAGGCAATGATTGCGAAGCCAAACTTCCACAGCCGAAGCGTTTTTTCCGAAAACCTCGTTGCCGTAGAATTGCGCAATCTCGAGGTGAAGTTCAACAAGCCGATATATGTGGGTATGTGCATACTCGACATATCCGAAACGTGCTTGTATGGATTTCATCACGAGTATATGGTACCTCCGTATCGAGATAAATTTAAAGTCATGTATACCGATACGGATAGTCTCATATATGACATTGAGAGCGATGATATATACACTCCCGCTCAAAAGTTTGGATACACTCATCGATATTTCTTGCCGCACTTGAAGTTGGATAACTCTGCCAAAAAAAAGATATCTAAATTCCCAAGGCGGCGTTTGAAAAAGGGTGTATCAGGCTACAGTTTGTCGATTTTAAAAAATTTTTACGATTTTTTTTCGACCCAGTACGCCCTTTGGTACTTGACCGTTTTTAGGGCTTTTTTCGACCATCGCGAATCGGGCGCACATTTTAAGGAAATTTTTTGTATTTTTTTTTTACCATGAATAACTCAAAAGGCATGATAAAAACTCCATCTTCCTCTATTTAAAAAATTTTTGCGATTTTTTTTCGAAATGTCATTTCATTTTTTGCTAAAAAAGATAGATTTTGAAAAATTCAGAATAACTCGAGAACAATAGGGTTTAAAAAAAACATCAGGGATGAAAAAAGTTGCGTATTTTTATACTGAATCGCCTGGAAATTTTTCAGAATTTTTCCCCGAAATTTTTTTTTTTGAGTATTCTCACTCAATAAAAATACTCCAAAAAAAAAATTTCGGAGAAAAATTCTGAAAAAATTCCAGGCGATCCAATATAAAAATACGCAACTTTTTGCATCCCTGATGTTTTTTTTAAACCCTATTGTTCTCGAGTTATTCTGAATTTTTCAAAATCTATCTTTTTTAGCAAAAAATGAAATGACATTTCGAAAAAAAAATCGCAAAAATTTTTTGAATAGAGGAAGATGGAGCTTTTATCATCCCTTTTGAGTTTTTCATGGTAAAAAAAAATACAAAAAATTTCCTTAAAATGTACTCGCGTAACTCGTGAGAGTTACGAGTAAAAATACTCACCTCATCTAGACGAGTTTTTCGTCGAAAAAGCCGCCTTTGGCTCGGCGCACCGCGTTTACGATTCGTGGCATGCGTTCGATGAGTTTATCGAGTTGGTCTTGGTTGCGACTCGACCATGCAGCCTGCAAATGCATCCAGAGATCCTCCGTGGAAGATGGACAATATTTCCGGATTTTCCGATCAAGCTCTTCCCACAGAAGCTCGATCGGATTGAGGTCCGGTGATTGCGGCGGCCAAACCATGTTGGTGATGATCCCAGTCTTTTCCTTATTTTCCAGATATCCTCTGCAGAGTCTGGAGCTGTGCTTCGGATCGTTGTCCTGCTGCATAACAAAACCATGGCCAATGGTTCGGAGACCGGATGGAAGAGCGTGTCGAACTAGTATCTGTTTGTATTCTTCCTTTCTCATAATTCCTTCGACTTTTATTAAGTCTCCGGTACCATGACCCGAAAAACAGCCCCACACCATCACAGAGCCACCCCCATGTTTCACAGTGGGCAGTAAGCATTGGGGTGCCATTTTTTCGCCGGGATTTCTTCTCACGAACACTCGTCGACGAGATCCAAATACGATGAATTTGGACTCGTCGGTCCACAAAACATTTTTCCACTGAGCTACTGTCCACTTTCGATGTTTTAAAGCCCACTGGTGCCGTTTTTTTTATTAACGATACGCAGCAGGGTTTTTTTTCTCGCGACAGAGCCTCGGAGCCCAGAATCGAACAGCCGACGTTTTACTGTTGCCAGTGATATCGAGGGTTCATTCGATTGATTATATTCTGCTCGAATTTCCGCGGCGGTTAATCTTCGATTCCTCTTACTAGTGAGGATGATCTTTTGATCGTCTTGGGGAGTTGTTTTTTTTGGCCGGCCGAAGCGACGACGATCCTGATGAGTGCCCGTCAATTTCCACCTCGCGATCGTTGTCTGGATCCCGTTCAAAGAAACTCTAATTTCTCTTGCAATTTTTCGATATGGAACTCCTTTTTTCCATAGCGCTACTATTGCACCCCGTTTATCGAGAGAAATCTGTTTTTCCGTGCCATTTATGAAAAATTGATCAATAATTTTCTTGCCAAAATATGCAAATTACGTTTGATTTTGTACTCGCGTTTGAAGCATTCGCACAGAACTGACTGTCGTCGTCGACAACGCTTGTAGTATTCCGCAAAATTTCTCCTTCTTTCTTCTATTTTTTTTCTCTTTTTTTCTTTTCTTCTTTCTTCTTCTATTAAAAATGTAAATAGAAAAAAATATGAGAAAATATTGATTTATTTTTCACGCGACAGCGTTGCAGAAAAACGGCATTGAATAACCTTGAGGACACGGTAAAGCATGAAAAAGAAAACAATCGTTTTGTTGTGAAATTGGTGATCCTTTTTCTCATATTTTTTTCTATTTACATTTTTCTATTTACATTTACGAGTCCAAATTCATCGTATTTGGATCTCGTCGACGAGTGTTCGTGAGAAGAAATCCCGGAGAAAAAATGGCACCCCAATGCTTACTGCCCACTGTGAAACATGGGGGTGGCTCTGTGATGATGTGGGGCTGTTGTTCGGGTCATGGTACCGGAGACTTAATAAAAGTCGAAAGAATTATGAGAAAGGAAGAATACAAACAGATACTAGTTCGACACGCTCTTCCATCCGGTCTCCGAACCATTGGCCATGGTTTTGTTATGCAGCAGGACAACGATCCGAAGCACAGCTCCAGACTCTGCAGAGGATATCTGGAAAATAAGGAAAAGACTGGGATCATCATCAACATGGTTTGGCCGCCGCAATCACCGGACCTCAATCCGATCGAGCTTCTGTGGGAAGAGCTTGATCGGAAAATCCGGAAATATTGTCCATCTTCCACGGGGGATCTCTGGATGCATTTGCAGGCTGCATGGTCGAGTCTCAACCAAGACCAACTCGATAAACTCATCGAACGGATGCCACGAATCGTAAACGCGGTGCGCCGAGCCAAAGGCGGCTTTTTCGACGAAAAACTCGTCTAGATGAGGTGAGTATTTTTACTCGTAACTCTCACGAGTTACGCGAGTACATTTTAAGGAAATTTTTTGTATTTTTTTTACCATGAAAAACTCAAAGGGATGATAAAAGCTCCATCTTCCTCTATTCAAAAAATTTTTGCGATTTCTTTTCGAAATGTCATTTCATTTTTTGCTAAAAAAGATAGATTTTGAAAAATTCAGAATAACTCGAGAACAATAGGGTTTAAAAAAAAACATCAAGGATGCAAAAAGTTGCGTATTTTTATACTAGATCGCCTGGAATTTTTTCAGAATTTTTCTTCGAAATTTTTTTTTTTTAGTATTTTTATTGTGAGAATACTCAAAAAAAAAAATTTCGGCGAAAAATTCTGAAAAAATTCTAGGCGATTCAGTATAAAAATACGCAACTTTTTTCATCCCTGATATTTTTTTTCAACCCTATTGTTCTCGAGTTATTCTGAATTTTTCAAAATCTATCTTTTTTAGCAAAAAATGAAATGACATTTCGAAAAAAAATCGCAAAAATTTTTTAAATAGAGGAAGATGGAGTTTTTATCATCTCTTTTGAGTTTTTCATGGTAAAAAAAAAATACAAAAAATTTCCTTAAAATGTGCGCCCGATTCGCGATGGTCGAAAAAAGGCCTAAAAACGGTCAAGTACCAAAGGGCGTACTGGGTCGAAAAAAAATCGTAATTTTTTTTTTAAATCGACAAACTGTAGCGTGATACACCCTTTTTCAAACGCCGCCTTGGGAATTTGGATATCTTTTTTTTGGCAGAGTTATCCAACTTCAAGTGCGGCAAGAAATATCGATGAGTGTATCTAAACTTTTGAGCGGGAGTGTATGTTGACATGAAGCGCGACATTCCAAAATTTGACTCGAGCGATTATTCAGCGGACAATAGGTATGGTATACCGCTCGTCAAGAAGAAGGTACCCGGTTTCATGAAGGACGAATGTAATGGAGCAATTATGACCGAATTTATTGGACCTCGATCGAAAATGTACGCAATACGTGTCGAGGGTAAGAAGGACACGAAAAAAGTTAAAGGCGTCAAGAATAGCGTTGTGGCGAGGACAATCATGTTTGACGATTATGCTCAATGCTTGAAGGAAAATATTGAAATGGAGCGTAGTCAAACGTGCATTCGATCAAAGTTGCATAAGGTCTACACCATTCGCGAGACGAAAATTGCTCTGAGTCCTCATGATGATAAGCGGTATATCATACCTGGGACCTCTGATACCCTACCATGGGGGCACTGTAGAATACCGTCGTGAAAAGTTTTGTAATTTTTTTTCCACAACCTTGACGTAAAATTGTGTACATTTTTCATGAATATCGATGTATAAAACTCGTGAAAATTATGTATATATTTTGTTCACTCGATGTTAAAATTATGATTGTTGTTGTATATATTTAATTGCGTAAGAATGGATTTGTTATCTCCCGTAAATAAAGAAACGGACTTTTTATAATCCCATGTGCTTATTTACTCAATCCATCTCCTCAAATTCCACGAAAAAGGGCGACGGCGAGAAGGGGGGAAGCAAGCCTGCTGTGAAGTCGGTCGGAGGCCTTGGAGGGATGCGGGGTCGACCAGCAGGTCAAGAGTCATAAAACATACATATTTTTCCACTTTCTTGATTATCGACTACAAATCGGATTTACTTATCCAACTATTATGGCTACTGTCGAAACCTAACCACTTTACAAACATTACCGCGCTTCTTCAATACCGCTTCAATGAGATAGATATCGGGGTGATTGACACTGAGAAGCTCTTGTTCATAGAAACCACCGGCGATCGGTTCATCTTTATGGTCCTTCAAGTGGTACGTGACGGGATGAGTTTTTTTCACACGATATATTGTAAATCTTTCCGCTGTCCAGTTTGGGGTGTAACCCTTTTCAAAAACAGTCTTAAATTTGCTGATTCTCACTTGATCACCAACGGCGAATTTAGGCGATCTTCTCATTGGAGGTTTATTGAAAATCTGCCGCAGTTGCTATATGTTGAATACATGTGAATATTGTACTTCTTCATGATGGCCTTGAAGTCACAATTGTAGAATTCTTTTCCCCGATCAACGTGTAAGTTCTGCGGTATGCGTCCCTTAACAAGGATCGACTTCATAGCTGCTGCTGCATCTTTACCACTCTTACTCAGCATTGGCACGGCCCAGACGAATTTTGAGAAGTTATCGATGACGGTGAGGAGAAATTTGTGTTTGGAGTGGTGACGCGCGTATGATGACATATCGACGAGATCAGCTTGCCAGGTCTCGTCCAAGCCACGGATGTCCACATGTCGACGCGGATAGTTTCGTCGAGCAAGCTTATGTAGCTCCAGCACGAGAGCGCCCCCTTTTTTCGCTCATTTTCCAGTCCACTCAGTCGTGCGTCCAATTCAGCAATGACGTTCGAATTACGAATCACCAAATCTTGTAGAGTTTTGACATCGGTCTCGAGTGTCCCCGCAATGTCTCGTATCGTAGCTTCAAGTTCATTAACCAACAACTGACTACTCTCATTCATTTCTTTACGTATGTTCTTAATGATAGTTCGAGATTTCTTTTGTAACGCACCTAGAGTGATGGCGTCATCTTCTCCTTCCGGATTTGCAATGTTACACACTCGTTTCTGCCCCAAGTCATAATGACCATTTGTAGTAATTCTAAAGCCAATCCCGGGTCGACCTGGAGGACCTTGCTTACTGTGGAGTACACTCCTACTTGAATGACGTCCAAACACATCGACACTCATGATGAGAATGCGTAAATTCTCCGATGTCGAGTTAATAAATGATTTCAGCTTCGCGCAATTCCTCAATAATCGATATAATTTCATTCGCATGTGATGAATTTCCGGCTGCTCGTGATGCCAGAAGCAAGCGAAGACGATCCACTAGCTCGTTTGGATTGTCCCATTAAGTATAGTCCAATTGGATGTTTTTTCTAGCTAGCTTATACTTTGGCATGCCCTGTCCCACATGATGATCGACTATATTTGCGATATATGTGTTAAATTTGTGGCTGGTGTTACGTCGTATAGCCTCACTAGGCTTATACAATTTTTTGTGTGCATTAATCGAGATTACAATCTTTTCGTAGTTTTTCAAATCATCCGGTGTGAGAGTTTCCACATTAGGCACTTTTTTAAACAATAGCTCCGTTAATCCAACAGTTTTCGCCTAACTCGCATCTCCCACACGAATATGTTGAGAGTCGAAAATTATCGGAGAATTGCCAATCATTAACTATTTGTTTGTGAGATTTCGTACACCGGATAATACATCCAAGCTTGCCTTTATATTTGTTTGTAATAGCAGGAGATATTCGCTGATCAGCTCATAGACATTTTGCGAGTCATCATCATCCTCATATATCAATTTGAAAGAATCTTGTGTTTCACTCTTCAAGGAATCATGTGCCTCATTTTGATGGATCACACTATTTACCGCATCTCCTTCTTCAACATTATCATCCACTTTTTCATCCTTAATTTCCTCCTTCACCACCTCACCGTTTTTATACGACACCAATTTCTCCAATGGCCCCACTATAGGCTTAAAAACATCTTGCATTCTCTGCTGATCGTTATCTTTCCCAATTTTCATCATTCGATGCTTTCGTCTGATTGCATCGCTCGCCTTGTCAATTTCACGCAATACATTCTTTTTCCGCAACAATTGTTCGCTCTTCATGTTGTCACTACCACGGCATGCGTAATACTGTCTCTTCAACCACCAGCGATGAGTCATTTATCAATGGTGAGAAAATAATCAAAACCTTGTCTATATCGACCTTCGTTAATATCGCTATCCTTGTCAATCGTGATAAATGCATACTTGTCAGAATTCCAGCATTTCACCAGTATAAGTCATATCCGTATTAACATGGTCATTGTAGACGTGTTTGAGATTCATATCATCCTGCTTGAAAAGCACCACGAAATTTGCATTATCTCTCACGAGATGTTTGGGGATACGAGTGTACGTCTGAGAAAGATAAAAACTGTCAACAATCTCGTGTCGTCCCATGGAAAAGAAGGCCCGAACATTATCCTGCTTTGCGCATGCTATGTCATCAAAGATGAATATAGAGTTGGATCGTGCATCACTTGGTGCTATCACTTGTTCATGCGCCTCGAATGGATGATATTCAACTCCACTCACAGGTTCGAGTAGGTGTTTAAGCAACTTATACTTTGGCTGCTTGAGCGATTTGGAATACAAGTAAATATTCTCAAATCTCAAACTATTCGGATGGATGATGAGAATGAGCAGAGCGTTGGTTTTCCCACAATTTGATGGATCGCAAAACAGTGCACGTGTGCTATCCGGCAACAAATTCCCATGACGTTTGTGTTTCTTTTTCCCTCCACGGTCTTCGACAAACTCGTCGAAATTTATCACGGAAAGTCCGCCTCCGATAGTTTGCTGCCTGGACGTCATCTCACACACGACTAACGGCCAAATCATATAAATAGGCTTCTTATAGGTACTATCCGTCAGTCGCGTATTGTCTTTAGACATGATTGTGCATGGAAAGAGTGGTAAAGGTTTGGTCAACCGCCTTATCAACAAACTCAGATAATCTTGAGGCGAGACATTCTGCGGATAAAGTGTTGGCTGAACAGGCTAGGCAACGTGTTACCGCGAGAGACGCTAGTATCGGTGAAAAAGTCAGTGCTTGGGGTGTGGCAAATATTATGAAGACAAAGAGAAAATTTGGCATGGGAATGAAGGGCCGCAAGGGTGGCGTTTGCTTGAAAAATATAATTGGCGCTGCAAAGAAGACAATGATTCAAAGTAATGATCCGTATAAGATTATCAAATCAGCTCTAAAGGGTGCTCGTGCAGCGGTAAAGTTGCAAGGTGGTAAAGTGCGCACACCTCGGATTCTACCTGTACCCCATAAAATTGGTGGTTTATTGCCCTTCCTCGTGCCCATTTTTGCGGGTCTTAGCGCTGCGGGTGCTTTGTCAGGTGGTGCGGCTAGTATAGTTAAAACTGCAAATGCTGCTCAAGCAGCTAAACATGAATTGGATGAAAGTAAGCGTCATAATCGAACAATTGAAGCAATTCCATTAGGCCGGGGTCTACATCTGAAACCGTATAAGCAGAGATTGGGCCTCCATATCAAGCCAAAAAACTATAAGTAACGCTACCACACCGACCCCTCACCGACCGCGACCTACTCAACTACGCAAAAATTCTAAAGATTCCACATTTCCGTGGAGTTTACATGCACGATACATTGCCAGCGAGTGGACCCCTGAAATGTGAAGCAGCAATTGTAAATTTGGACGAAAATGTCGGTTCTGGCACGCATTGGGTCGCTTACAAAAAGAACGGATCGAAAGTCATGTACTTTGATAGTTTCGACAATCTTCCACCACCATCCGAGCTCATGAGATATTTCCGTGTCGGTAGCATTAATTATAATTATACTAGATATCAGGAATATGATACGATTGAATGTGGACATTTGTGTCTCAAGTTTCGTTGTCGGCAGCTGCAGCACAAAGACAAATATACACTATATATAGAGGGGAAATGACGGGGGGAATTCAGTTGTCAATTTACCAGCATCATGGATGAAAGTTTAACATTGACCATATCTGGCTCATCGTCCATACTCGAGGCGCAATACTTTCCCCCCATCAAACTCTCGCCACACAAAAATTATACTCTCGGCTTCGTGGAATTGTTAACCTTCAATTCTATTCCCAATATCGACGTTGACCACGATAAACTTTACGTGGGAGATGAGGTGCTGACGATACCTACGGGCAGTTATGAAATAGAGAATATTGAGACGTTTGTACAAGCAGAGCTCGCGCGTAAAAACATAAAAATCAGCATTAAACCCAACAATAACACGCTACGCAGTGAGATCGAGTGTGATCGTGATGCAGTGTCGCGATATGCCAGAAGGACTTTTGACCACGCAGGACGTCAAATTTTCCCACATTTATAAAAAATTTCCCACTTCTTGTAAACTACTGTTTTGGAGATTAATGAGACTTTTATTTCTTAATAATGAACGTTTTTAGTACCGTTATTCGTGATATTTACTGATTATTATTCGTATCATGCTTCGAACACAAAAAAAAATTCCGACAAAACCAGTGAAGACCTCAAGTTGGCAACACCGAAGCTCTCAGAAGCTCTCAGCACAGTGTGCTGAGGCAAAGAATTCAGACGTACATAGAAGGATAGTTCTTATTGGCGGCCTTGTGACAAGTATTCTGCGACCGAAACTGCCGCGTGGCGGCGTAACGAGCAAGCAGCTGTTATAGAGGGAGGGCGGAATCGTACACGGATCTCTCTCTTACTCATTGCGGAGCCAAAACATGCTTGTGCAAAGAGTCTTGGATCAAAACCGACTTGCGTGATTTTTTTTCTGAAAAATATTTTTTACTAATAGCTTGACGCATTTCGGTGCAAAATGGAGTTTATTACGACAAATTATAGAGAAAAAAAACAAATTTAGGAAATACAGGCCATTTTTTTGCAACATGGGATATGAGTTAGGAACTGTGCGGTAGTGGAACAAAGGGAGAGTGCTAGCGAAACATCAAAATGGAAAAGAGAGCAAACGTGTCCCCAGCGAGAACGACCGCACGTGTACCCAGCGCATAATACATATAAGAGGAAGCGAGACAGAATGATATCTCCAGTGTATACATCTACAAGAGTAAAGAGACGTATCTATGTCTCCAGCATTTAAGCCCATGAGAGAAAGCGAGAGCGAGAATGAAAACTGCCGTCAGCGTCGCTAACCGAAAACTAACGAAGGGGACATGTCCCCAATGAAGTCGGCACAAAAAATCCTTAAGAAATGTCCTTCTATGTACGTCTGACTTCTTTGGCTGAGGCCTTTATGGCCTCAGCACACTGCGCGCGATGAGCGATATCCAATGGGAGCTCACGTATTCCGGTAACGCTCTAGGAGAGTGAAGCTTCCATTGGATATCGCTCATCGCGCGCAGTGCGCTGAAGCCATAAGAAACTTTCAAAAAGCTAGTGACGGACGCTTTTAGCGGTAATACACCGTGCCGCGAGGTTTGGTGGTGGAGAGCAGTGATTAGCTATTGTGATTGTTATTGTGAAAAATGTTTTTGTTATCTTGTTGGATTTACAATACAGACGAGTACAAAGATTAGTTAACCTCACTTTTGTTACATGTCACTTTTTTCCAGAACATGGATTTCGATGAAGAGTTTGTGGATGACCCGAATCCTGCTACAATTGACCGGCCCTCCACCCCCGTCTATAAACGAAAAAGAAGGGGAGAGTTAACTGGTGAGGAAAAGAAAGCTGAAAACCAGCGTAAGAAGACTTTCCAAGATAAGTGGCTGTTAGATGACAAGTTCAAGGGGTGGCTGCAGCGCGTCAAGGGAAACCCTAACGCAGCGTTCTGCTCCGTTTGTGAGAGAAAACTCAATTGTGGGAAAAGTGACTTGGAAAAACATGCAGATGGCGATAGGCACAAGAAAAAATTTGCCACTGTAGAATCCAACAGAAACTTGGACTCAATGTTTAAAGACTCGAGTATAATCAAACATACTGAAGGGGTGAAAACTGCCGAAATTCAACTGGCTGCTTTTTTGCTGATAACAATGTGGCTTTTAATACATCTGACAATCTCATCGCTATCCTGAAGAGTTCAATTAAAGATTCGAAGATAGTGAAGGACATGACACTCGGTCGCGACAAGTGTAACGCCATAGTGAAGAATGTTCTGGCCAAGACGGAAATTGAAGAGTTGGTAGCTGATCTAAAAGAGAACTTGTTCGCAATTCTGGTTGACGAGAGCACAGATCAGTCAGGTGTCAAGGCCTTGTGTGTCCTAGTGAGGTACATGGATCCGAGAACCAAGAAGCTTCGGACCACTTTGCTAGAAATGGTGAGATTAGATGCTAAAGACTGTTCGGCGGAGGCCCTCTGGAATAGGTTTGTGCTACTGTTGGGTGAATCCAAGATTCCCGTGACTAACATCATCGGCATGGCAAGTGACAGTGCCAACGTGATGGTTGGGGTCCATAACTCTTATTGGTCCCGGCTCAAAGGTGCGTGCCCGTGGGCAATATTAATCCCTTGTGCCTGTCATTCCGCGGCCAAGGTGTCCACCAATGCATGCGCCAAGCTTCCCTCCAACGTTGACGAACACCTCCGCCTCCTCGGCAACTACATGGTGGGAAGCCCCAAAAGGAGCGCCGAGCTGCAAGAGTTCCAGGCATTCTACGAAGAGGAGATTAAAAAGTTTGTCAGGCCGTGTGCCACACGCTGGTTGGTGCTGCACTCTTGCGTCGAGAGGTATCTGTTGCTTGGATCAGGACGATCCTTGCTACGATTTTTCGAGCTGAGGTGCTTTGAAGATCCAAATCATAAGGACAAGGATGCTCACAGAATTTTACATGAGCTGAAAAATCCATTCACCAAGGCGTACATTCAATTTCTCTCATACGCGCTTAACGTGATGAATGAGTTCAACGCCCTCCTCCAGTCTAAGGAATCTCTCATTCATAGACTGTATGAACTATCCCATACTCTCATGAGGACTTTGTGCATGAATTTTATGAAAGAGGAAGTACTTGACAGGCTTGGAAATATTAATGTTACCCACCCTGACTACTTGGTAAGTGTTGCCGTTTGTGATAAATTTAGCATCGATATTCCCTAGTCCTCGCTTGTTACAAACCTCTCTGTTTTATTTCAGTTGCCCGAAGATGCAGTAGAACTTGGGCCAGATTGTGCTCATACCTTAAGGACAATCGTTCCACTTTCTAACACGCCAGAAGGTCGTCAGCAGCTTCAGAGAGACATCAGGGTCTTTAAACAAAAATGCATTCATTTTTATACAACTGCTGCGCAAGAATTCAAATGAGATTACCTCCGAAGAATGAGCTTCTGAAACAAATGGCATTCTTCGGCCCGGAATCATTGTTCGCGTCCCGTTCAGATCCAACTGCTCTGAAAGATATAAACGGTCTCATCTCCCATTTCAAGGTAACTATAGTATGGAAATTTTGCGGCTACTCCTCGCTTTCAGAGAACTCATCGAGTATTTGCTTCAGAAGGATGCATGCCAATCCACCCCTTCTCCCTGTTGCAGGAGAAGCTGGATCTAAACGAAAACGTCACCACTCTGGAGTGGAAAAGACTGCCACTCGAGATGTCAGGTCCTCTGAAAGAAAAGTTTAAAGCTTTGGCGGTGGAGGAGCTGTGGGTTGAAATGAGAGCCTTGAAAAATGCTGGACAGCAGGTGCTCTTTTCCAATCTGGTGAAACTTGCAGATGCTGTCTTGATTATGCCGCACTCCAACGCAGACTCCGAGGGGGAATTCGCCATCATCACGGATGTGAAGAGTAAGAAGAGAAACAGGATGGGGGCAGAATCTGAGAATGCAATCTGTGTATTCCGCATCTCTTGTAGGTCTAAGAACATTTCTTGTGCGTATTTCCAGGCGACACCTGCTTGTTTAGCCAAACATAACAAGAATATGTACCTGAGGAATCAAGTTGATGAAGGAAGGGTGTGGATTTTGTGATATTAAGCAATAATCGTAGTTTATTCAACTACTCTATAGTAGATTAAACCACCAAAAGTACAAAGTACTATTCAATACTTAGCAAGAAAGATTAAGTTAAATCTGACTGAAGGGTGAAATTTATTTGTGACTGTAATGGTATTATATTTTTGTGATCTCCTGCAATGGTTTGTAACTCAGTAAGCGTTGAAAACTCTACGATGATGACTGTGATGCAAACAGTCATTGCACTCTACGATGGTGACGATGCCAGCCGCCGCTGAACTCGTTGTTTCCACCGGGCCGTCACGAGCTTTCTATTCCACCATACTGAGAATCGAGCATCGAAAACTCTACGATGATGATGACTGTGATGCAAACAGTCCTTGCACTCTATGATGATGATGATGCTGGCTGCTGTTGAACTCGTTGTTTCCACCGGGCCTTCACGAGCGTTCTTTTCCACCATACTCAGACTAGATGGAACTCGATGGTATTGTATTTTCCACCAATGTACTTCATGTAGAGTCGACCATTGCGCGCCAGTTGCAGCATACTCTCGAACATTGTCGGATCTTGGTCGAAGGCCTTCACAAGTCGCGCCGGTAAGAAGACAGAGAACTCATCCGCGATGTCCGCGATGTAGCGTTTCTCAAATTTGGTTTGTACGGCCCTTATGTCGGAGATTAGTCATTCGGACTTAACGGGGAGTTCTGACAGCTTCTTCGTTGAGAGGAATTCTGCCACCTGGCAGACTTTGTTGATACTCGAGAGATCCATTTTCCCCGCACTGTCAAAGTTCTTTTTAGATGTTGATGGTGCAGTGGAATCGTGCAGTCTGAGTGTTACGTATGCCCCGCTTCATCACACTCACTCTATATCTCCACTAAACCTGGACCACCACGCCACCAGAAAATCAACTTCGTTAACCCCATCATCCGACCGAACCTCCTCGCGGACTACTGACGCTCTCAGCTCGAGCCTCAGCTTATAAGAGATATCCGAAAATATTCTATATACAACCTATTGGCGCCGAAAAGGCGAGATTGGTCAACCCGGCCTTCACCCACTCCATGGATCAATATCCGAGGATCATATTCTATATACAACTATTGGCGCCGAAAAGGCGCGTTTTGTCGTTAAAAAGCTCAAAGCACCTCGTAAACGGAAATCAGCTAAATGAAGTTACATCTGATATTGGTATCCAGCTCATACCTACAAGAAACATCTGAATAATCTTCATGAAAGCTATCGGCGCCAAAAAGGCGGGCTTTGTCATGAAACTCCAAGGGTACCTTGAACATTGGAACCAGCCGAATCACCCCTTGCACAGGTTGAAAAGAGAAGGAAACGCTTAGCCGATATAAGCCCGATGATATCACAGCCACCGACAGAACTATAAAAGGAGGCACCTCTGACCCACGATTATTAATATCCGGAGGATCGTAAAAACCGACTATGCCAGGAATCGAAGGAATATCCACCACGAGTACCGACACGAGGAGAACCTCTTAGTGAAATTGCCAAGCATTGGAGAGGGAAAGTCACCCAAGGTTTTCGACACGTGGAAGACCTTTCGAGAGAAGACCACCCCCGAGAAAGGGGTATAAAAGGAAGGACCTGGAACACAGCAGCGTTCAGTCCAGTCTCGACTTCAACCCCGTGGCCGGAGTTACGCCGCAGCCGGTCGCGGTCAATATCCAGTCTCAATCCATCTGTCTCAATCTCAACCTCGCGGCCAAAGCTACTTCAGTCTCACTCTCAATCTCCAGTCTCAATCCGTCAGTCTCAATTTTAATCGAGCAATCTGCGTCGAAGTTTCAACGCGTTCAGTCTAGTCTCGACTTCAACCCCGTGGCCGGAGTTACGCCGCAGCCGGTCGCGGTCAATATCCAGTCTCAATCCATCTGTCTCAATCTCAACCTCGCGGTCAAAGCTACATCAGTCTCAATCTCAATCGAGCAATCTCAGTCGAAGTTTCAACGCGTTCAGTTCAGTCTAGTCTCGACTTCAACCCCGTGGCCGGAGCTACGCATCAGTCAGTCGTGGTCAAAGTCTCAGTCTCCATCTCGACCTCATGGTCGAGATCTCACTCTCAATCTCAATCGAACAGTCTCAGTCAAAGTTTCAAAGTGTGCAGTCTCAATTTTAACCACGCGGCTAAAGCTACGCCAGTCAGTCTCAATCTCAACATCAAGTCCGAAGACTAAGTCGTCGTGAACAAGCAGCCAGTCGCAGCAGTCATCGACGTGGTACCAGTCCAGCAGTCGCAATCTCAGTCTCAACCTTACGGCTAAAGGTACCGTCACCGAAATCTACCAGTTGAAATTCAGCAAGGTTCACTGTACGTATTGTCCAGTCGCAATTCGACTTCCAATATCGGTCAAAGACTCTCCTCAAAAGAAGTCTCAGCCATCACGAAGAGTTCAAATTACCAAATCTAAACCCTTGCATCACCACCGTATCTTTCAACCTCAAGACTCTGCAACATCTATTTTAATTATCGAATACAGCCTAAATCTAAACCACAACCGCTGTAATCAATTGCCTTCAAAGAACGATATTGTTATCTTGAACATTGCAACCATTTCAACTATTTAATCGTGTGTAAATGTTGTAACTATTTAATCTCGTGTAACCATTGTGCGAACACTATAAACCGTTTGACATACGTGTTGATATTATAACTATTTAATCTCCATGTAATCACGGTGTGAACATTATAATCGTGAAGAAATTGTAGCCACTATAATCCAAATCTCAAAACAATACCGCCGATAATATAAATTATAACTACGATTATTAGACGACCATTGCAACGAAAGGAACAAACGGCGAATTATCTGAAAATAAATAGAGTAAGCAAAGCATTTATGCAAAAACTCTCGTATTATTCGATCTTCCTCAAGACCAACGCATTATCCAACCGTCATTCTTCCCATATCAAAGACGTGACTTCCGTCCCTGGGTAAAGGACTTAATTGTCTTGACCCGAAAGCGAAGTCAACACCGTGTTGCGTCCTCTCTAAGATTCGATAAGTTCACGGGGACGTAACACTGAGCGTGGTCCACGAAATTATAATTTCCCTCGTAAGCCTCCCACTCAAATTTTCACCCCCTCCCCTTTCCACTCGTGAAAAACAGCTTTGAACACGTTCGAAGAACCGTGGGAATCCCCCCCCCTCGATATTTTTTCATGCTCCCGAAAAACAGGTTCAAACACGTTCGAAGAACCTCGTACGTGGAGAATTTTCACAGCATTTTGTACACTCCCGACGTTGAGCTGGAGGGCCATCGATGTGATCTTTCGTCTGTGGCGTATGCTCCAAGCATGGAAGATATGATATCACTTCACTGTCGTTCCGCTGATGTTCTGGCAAACGATCTCACAATAAGCCAACATATTTACCCCAATATTTTAGGAGCAAGACCTTTGGAATCTGTTCGAGCTTGTTTTTGGTCAAGTCCAGGGGGTGCTTGGCCGGATGCACTGCGTACATACTCGCACATGCGAACATCTTGATGTTATGTTTCGGAATGGAGACCTCGACTTTTCAAGAGTTGCGCTCAAGTGGTCCGTCCGCGGTCCCTTTGATGCCTAAAGATTATAGTTTTTTCTGAGGAAACTGTCTCGAGTGTCGGCGAGCTTGGAGACGAGGTGGATGCAATAGACATTGTCTTTCGGAATGGAACCAGCTGCATGTCATAAAGAATGGGTTTTGAAAGGCCGCCATTCATGTGGCGCCTAACGTTTTTATATTACCGAAAATTTTCCGATCCATATGTGGTTGTCACACGCACGCACGCACGCACGCACGCACGCACACACACACACACACACACACATATCACTCATCGACAGCCGCTTCCCCGCCAGTCGCTCTTCGGACCTCATGGCTACCCCCTCCATAGGGACATCCTGTGACGTCACACGCGTCCGCCCTCCCCTCCCGCCGCACTTGGCCTCCCCGCGCTGGACCGCCCCTCTCGCCGTACCCCGCCGCACTTGGCGTCCCCGCGCCGTACACCCCCCCACTGCCGTACCCCCCGCTCTGCCCCCCCGCCGCCGTACCCCCCGCACTTCGCTTCCCCGTGCTGGACACCCCCCTGCCGTATCCCCCGCACTGTGCTTCTCCGCGCTGGACCCCCCCTGGAACCCTCCCCCTGGACACCGCCCCCTGGACTCTCCCCCCAAAGTGGCTTAGAACCGCCCTAGTACATCTACTCTACTTCTTTCCTTTTTAAGTTTCTTAAGGTTCTCCTCTTTCAGCTTTTCCCCTCTGAGAAAGTGGACTCTGCCGAGCGGTACTTTTTAATCCACGTAAAAAGTCTAACTCTACGATGGCGGCTTCTCATTTCTCTTGTTTTTTCACGGTTCCCCTCTTTCAGCTTTTCCCCTCCGAGAAAGTGGTACTCTGCTGAGCGGTATTTGTTGATCCACAAGGGATTAAAGAAGTGACGTCCAACTTTCCTCTTCTTTTATACCCATATTTTATTGTTTATTGTTCCCCTTCCCTTACTAATTACCCATCATCACCTTTATTGTTACCTTTTTTCACAGTTTAAATAAAATTTACTTTCCCTTCGTTTTTTGGTTGCTTTCTCTGTTTTCTTTCCAACGGCTTTTTCCCTTCCCTTACTAATTACCCATCATCACCTTTATTGTTAACCTTTTTTCATACTTTAAATAAATGTTACTTTCCCTTTGTTTTTTTGGTTGCTTTCTTTGTTTTCTCCCCAACGTCTTTTCCCCTTCCCTTACTTATTACCTATCGTTACCTTTTTCTACTGTTTTTGTTCTTTTCTGTTTTTTCTCTCCCTCGTCTTTCTTGCTGTTTATTGTTTTGTAACCTTGTACACTGTTTCTGTTCGCTTGTGTTCTTAAAGGTCGTACCTGTCCATTGAATTGTTATGATTTATTATTCGGTTTGTTTGAATTTGTGGTGGGGGTATGGCGCTTGAGACGGACCTGCACGTCGCAGTATTTTGGTAAAAAATCATTTCAAGGTCATGCTATCATAGGTCGTTGGATTCGTCTGAATATCAGCTACAACGTCTTAATTTTAAAAAACACGTTCTCATTTAAAAAAAACCATTGATGACCTCGAGAACGCAAAAACTATGATTTTGGCAAAAAATAATTTTTCACCACTGTATCAGCCTTTCGAAATCAATGAAATTACCTCCTGACATTTTTTTTCGTCATACTGAAAGCAACGAAGATATTTGGGGTGGTCACGTTAAATGGCCCACCCTGTATATATTGCGACGTACAGGTACCTCACATTAGCAAGAACCTCCACCTAATAAAAAACAGCGGACTGTGCAATATCACAAGGGGAGGGAGAGTAGCTAGTAAAGACAGAAATTAAAAACGATAGAAAAACTTCAAAGTAACCAGCAGAAACGACCTTTGAAGGGCATACAAACAAGTAAGGCAAACGAGTAAGACCGGTACAGAAAAACAAAACAATAAGCGAGGCATTGAAAAGAAAACCGAGAAAAGAACAAAAAACAGAATAGAAGTAAAATTTATAAAATAAAAGAAAAAGTTAACAATAAAGGCTATGACGGGTAATCAGTAAGAGAAGGGGAACAAACACGCGGTAAGATCTGGGTATTTAAAGGCAGGAATTTTAGAGGATAGGCACTTCTTCCTTTGGGAAATCATAAAGTGCACAGTGACATGAATACCGATCTAAAGGGTAAGGAAAGTGTCACAGTACGGAAACACGGAAGAACAGAGGAGGGAGAGTCACTAGTAGCAGTGAGCCAGCGCGTCACGATCCATCGCGCCGCCATCGATAGAGCGAGTAAGGGAAAGGGAACACTTATCGACGCGCGATAATTGATCCAGATCGCGTTCGGGAGTATTTACTACCCAAGTACTTAAGCGAATTGAATATTTTACCGACGGAAAGCGGCGCGTTATCATCACACGAAAAACAACACAACCAACACATTACACTTATACACGGTGTTATTTTTAGATTATGTCGAGTCCAGAAAATTGAATAAATCTTTTCTTATTGTAAAATGCCAAAAAACACCAAAGCCTCAATTAATGTCTTCCCTGATCGGGTCCCGAACCAATAAGTTTATTTGTAGCGAATTTCGACCCGTTACAATATATATATATATAAGTAGATTGATTATAAATTTATAAATATTATATATATATATATATATATATATATATATATATATATATATATATATATATATATATATATTGTGACGTGGCAATTTCGCACGTCACCAAAGATTAAAGTGGCTTAGGCTCGCCGCGTGGAAGGGGGTCTTCCAGAAACCCCCTCAATCGGTTTCCCGGGGCCCAGCTTAGCGTAATTTATTTCATTAACCTTTCGTCATTATTTTTTTTCTCGTATTCCGTGAGCGAACCGCGTGCTCACACCGTTACCAAGGACAGGTTCGAGGAGCGAAGCAAGGATCGAACGGTAACGGAGTTCTCGGCCACGTCGCACACGGTCTCGCGACGAGTCGTCGCTCTTCTACTCTATACCAGCGGAGCCCAATGAGGAGGAGGGGGGTCTCGCCTAATAACGGCCCTCCATACCTCGAGTCAATGGCTTCCGTTGGGTATTGACGAGCGACCATGGAAAATCGCAGGTTCCAAGGATGGGTCGCCGGCTCGAAGCCCTACTCCGAGCTGTCCGTCTCCCTCTACAGCCGGTCATCATCCCTATGAGTCCGTGACCCAATCAGGTCCCGGGACGGGAGCTTAAGGTAATTTTCACGTTCGTTAATCATGAAAATGCGAACGTTATCGGCAATGTCCTCGCTACAAAATCGTAAAGGCGGTGACTAGGCAAGGAGTGGAGATCGGGACCGAGGTCCGCGGGAAGGCTTCTCGCGAAAATTTCATCACTTGAGTTCTGGTCTGAATGGAGGAGAAGTGCACTTCCCAAGCCGTAGCCGTTCCCGCTACCCAAGAAATCGACGCCACCGGAAATATCTGAGATCGAGATCGAGGTTTTACCGGATCGAGATCTTCATAAACTGTAGCAGTGAGGCCGTCGTTTCGCTCGTTTTGAGATCCATTGTAATGCGCGCGCTGTGGCCCGTAAGGGTACTGAAATGTTGGTTATTAATGTCGCGTACGACGTTTTTATGTGATTTCTTTTTGACCAGCACACACATAATTGTACACGTGCGAGAAGCAATAGAGTCAGCTATTTTTATTTTTCACCGCAACCAAAAATATAAGCGTTCGAGATACCTATCACAATTGTATTGCTTCTCACACACCATAGACGCGTGCATCACAGACCATAGCGAAGATATACGCTTTCCTTGTTTATCAACCAGGCACAATACCTAATGCATGTATTTTCGTGTAGCGAGCCGCTCTGCTATTTTTTCCCGCTCTGCATGAGAGCAGTAATAAAAGTTTTCCGGCCGGAGCCTCAAGCCCTTTGATAGGGATCGGCAAGGTGACATGGTAGAGATCGAAAATATCCAACCTTTATTGCTTCTCAGAGGAGCTCGAACTCTCGGATATTAGACAAAAAATAGTTCTTTTCTGTGCCCAAATTAAGAGAGTAGCCCTTCTGGCAAATCTCGTCCTTATAAGACCTCCTTGTCTCGACGACAAGAGCGCAGTATAGCCGAAATTTTTCCTAGAAGTCCTAGTCTTCCGTAGAAGAAAGTGATCCGACAGTAGTATCGAACATATATTATAATATGTTCAGTCTCAATCAAAATTTTCACGCGTCGTTACGATGTCCGAAATCCGGGTCTTCTGTAAAAGTGTGATTCGGCGTAATTATTAAAGTCAATTTATATTGTTTTATAATCAAAAAGGTCAAACGACCAAATATTTCCAATACAAGTTATTGTTAATCCGCGACCAGATCTCTAGAAGATTGTGAGAGTACGCGTGTGTGTTTAAAGAAATATTCAACGAAAGCAAGAATACGTTATCGTAAAGCGACGACACCGCTCCTGATTGTCAAAGGTATTTATCACATTATAAATTTACTTGGAATGTATCAAATTATTATTTCATCGAGTGTTTATTCAACTATTGTGTGACTCAAGACATTGAAGTCCCTTTATTACCAATTTCCTAAATCCATAAAAGAAACAAGATCTGTCGAGGTCTCACAGCAAACGTTCCCACATAATTATTATCCCGAAGAGCACTCGTGACTCATTAGGGTAGTAATCGGAGTAAAGCATTTACCGCTCGACGCTTATAACTCTAGAAATATATATCTTTTCTAAACGGCTTCGGACGTAACATTAAAAATATTGAAGTCACGAGGAATATTGTCGTGACGGAGCAGCCATGAACGGGAGGGATCGAGTTCCCTTGCGCGATTCCGTCATTCGCGAAGACTTCGCTCGAATTAAATTAACATAGAGCCGCCGAGAGGGGTTCCCCTTTGAATTGCCAGAACAAAAGTCATTTAGAATAATTTAGTGTTAAGATACTATCTGTTTGTTGTACTCGAAATCAAGATCAAAATACGTTGGAGGAAGAAATCTGTACCGCCTTTGAGTAATAAGAGGACCGCGAATTGCGCGTATCCCGAGCCATTCCCGCCGTATGCGAAAGCCGCGAGAAAATAAAAATTAACTACTGTTTTCACCAAATCTTGGAGTGTCGTCGTAATATTATTTTGTGCCGTTGTCGCGGATCAACCCCGCCCCTCTACCGAATTCAGAACTGCGGCAGTCGGGTAAACTACATCTCTTCGATTCGTCGGGAAAAATAAATTTGTCGCGTAAAATTTGTGTGATTGGCGCCCTATCCCGTACGAGTCGGACGAGAGCTAATTTTGGGACGCGAGTACCGGAAATCGAGTCACAATATATATATATATTGTAACGATTTCGAGATCGAGCCACCTCACAAACACGAACACCAAACCAAAGGAACGAGCAGCCGATCTGAAGATGAATCCAACGGGTCGACGAACTAGTGGTCAAGGAGGAGCGCCTTAACCGGAAGAAGGGGTCGCCCTCACCACAGACGTTCCAGGTCCATGTGACCCTTAAAAACCGTATAAAAGGGCCTCGATTTGCTGAAATCGACGCTCTTTTATTCCAACCCATAATGGTTAAGAGTCACTTCGATAGTAATAGAAATTAGGAAGGTAATGCGTGACTAAATAATATGTCAATAGAAAATGCGTACTTGCTGCCGATAAAAAACATTGGTATCGTAAGAAATGAAAAGAGTGATCAAACAAGTGTTTACACGTCAAGGGTCATCACTTCGAGCATCTCCTGTAGGTAGACCGAAACCAAGATTAGTGGATCCTGTGAAAGTGATTATTCCGATATTTTTCGATTTTTCGACTATTTTAATACTTTGCGTGACTAGAATGACCTTGTGCTGTAAGTCGCTGAATTTGTCTGAAAATCGGTAATAATGTCATCGAAAAAAAATACATGGTTCCATTTAAAAAAGTGGAGTTGACCTTGACGTAGCTTCAGCGCCTCCACCTATAAAAAATAGGGTGGTCCAGTATGACGGCCTTCTCGAACACTGAAACTTTTGTCTGAAACATTTTTGGATATGATCAATAGTTTGAGTGCTATTGCTCTGTAACACTTTATGTGCCTCACCCTGTATATGCAGGATGATTCATAATAGGTGACGCACTCTGAAGTGGCGGTGCAGGGGGGTACCCCGAGTGTAATTGTCAAGGCTTTTTTGTTTTCTCCAAGAAGTTTTTTAATGGAAAGTGTGGAAGTCACGTCTCGGGCGCCATGACGAACGACGGCGCAAGCCTCGGGCGCCACGACGAACGATACAACCAGAGAGCTCTTCGCGACGACGACAAACGATACGACACCCTTTACAACTATGGCGCAACAGGTCGAAGCAGTGTAGGCGTTCAAAATTCCGGCTTTTTGGTCGAACGTACCTGACGTGCGGTTCACGCACGTGGAAGCGTCTTTCAACAATCGGCAGATCCGAAAGGATCACGAAAAATACAACTACGTACTGGAATCGCTCGACGCTACAGTGGCGCAACACGTTCCGGATTTTCTCCGACATTCCCCGGAAACAGATAAGCACCTCAACCTGAAAAAATGCTAATTGCACGCCTGGCGGACTCCAAAGAAAGACAAATACATAAATTTCTGAGTAAGATACTGTTAGGCGACAAAAAACCTACGCAACTCCTACACGAAATAAAAGAGCTTGGTGGGGATATAGTGCACAACGACTTTCTTCGAACGCGTTTCATTCAATTCATGCCGTCAAATATCAGAGCATTCCTAGTGGGCAGTACGGACTTATCCTTGGGGAGGCTGGCGGAGACAGCCGACAGGTTACTTTAGAGCTGCGGAAGTGCATTCGTAATGGCTGTTGCCAACCAAAAGGTTCCGAATGCACCCTAAGACTCGGTCTGCACCCTTGATGCACGGATAAGTACCACGAAGAGCATCGGCACATTCCAACACACACTAGCCTCGCTAACATCGATTCTGGAAAGGTTAACGGTACGGTTAGAAAACTGGGACGCAGCAAACGGTGACAGCAACCGTACGCCATCACCAAACAGGTGATGGCGTACCGTTGCTGTCAGCTTTGCGTGCCAGATCGCAGAGCAGATCCCAAAGCAGGTCGCCGAGCAGGTCAGCGCAACAGCCGGATGGTGCAGGCTACTATCAATGGAGGTTTAGCAAGGACTCGTACAGGTGCGGCAGCCCTGTAGCTTCGAGACGAAAAAGGACAACGAAAACTAAGAATCCTGTTCTCGGTCCAGACGGTGGGAGACCGCGCATGCCACCACGGTGGTGAGACCCGTCTATTTATTCACGATAGAAATACGATGGTTACATTTCTGGTAGACACAGGATCCGGGGTCACAATATTACCCCGAAGGGTCTTTCAAGAAAAAATATCTGAAGGCAGTCTCAAACTGTATGCGGCCAATCAGACCGAGATACGTCCATACGGGACAACGGTCTGCATGCTCGACCTAGGAATGCGGCAAACATTTAGGTGGCCGTTCATAGTCGTGGGAGTACAGTCCACAATTATCGGAGCCGACTTCCTCTCACACTTCGGTCTGCGTCCAGACCTTAAGAACCAACGGTTGGTCGATTTGACTACTAAGATGGTTTGCCCCGGGACGCTAGCGGAGGCCACGATCCACAGTGTGTCGACAGGAAGTGCGCTCGGCGAATATATGCAAATCATGGAAAGATTCATCATTATCACGAAACCGGCAACGTTTTCGACTCCGGAGACATCAAACCTGGTGGAGCATTTCATCGAGACAACAAGACCACCAGTATTCTAGCGACCTCGGCGACTTGTCGGGGAAAAGCTCAAGGCTCTACGGGAGGAAATAGAGTACCTGTTAGAGAAAAACTGGATTAGACCCTCGGAAAGCGCTTGGGCGAGCCCGATTCATCTTCAACCGAAGCAGGCAGGTGGTTGGAGACTCTGCGGGGATTTTCGAGCGTTGAACGCAAAAACTATACCGGACAGACCTGTGTGAAGTTGGCAACTGACTACAGAAATTAATTTTTTTTTGCATTAATTTGTACTCGGTTTGTACCGCCGTAAATTTCGTTTGTATCTTAAGGGGGAAAAAGTACGAGGGTATGGAAAAATAGACCGGAACCCATTAAGAGATAAACAATTTTAATAAATGCGATTGGAAAAGAATCGTTTGTACTAGTTTGTACCGTTGAACATTTTTTTCAATTTTTTTTGGAAAAAAATTGAAATTTTTTTCAACTTTTTTTTGGAAAAAAAATGTCGATTTTTCTTAAAATTCCGTTCGTACTGACAAGTATATCATTTGTACCACCGGGAAATCGTTTGTACCTGTTAGTATCGATGCGTATATCGTTTATACCACAGAGAAAACGTTTGTACCCGTCTGGACTATCGAGCAATCCTTTGTACCAGTTCATACTGACCAGTATATCGTTTGTACCACCGAGAAAAAGTTTGTACCCGTCTGTACAATCGAGCATCGTTTGTACCCGTTCGCACTGACGAGTATTTCGTTTGTACCGCCGAAAAAACGTTCGTACCCGTCTGTACTATCGAGAAAACGTTTGTACCCTTCTGTACTATCCAGCAATCGATTTTACCCATCTGAAATGTCAAGCAATCGTATGTACTCCCTCGTAATGACGAGTATATCGTTTGTACCGCCGATAAATCGTTTGTATACGTCTGTACTATCGAACAATCGTTTGGAATCGTTGGTATCGACGAGTATATCGCTTGCACCACCGAGAAAACGTTTGTACCGTTCTGTACTATCCAGGAATCGTTTATACCCGTCTGAAATGTCAAGCGATCGTATGTACTCCCTCGTAATGACGAGTATATCGTTTGTACCACCGATAAATCGTTAGTGTACGTCTGTACTATGGAACAATCGTTTGTACCCGTTCGTATCGATAAGTATATCGTTTGTACCACCGAGAAATCGTTTGTACCTGTGTGTCCTGTCGAGCAATCGTTTGTACCCGGTCGTATCGACGAGTATATCGTTTGTAACGCCGAGAAATCGTTTGTACCCGTTGGTATCGACGAGTATATCGGTTGTACCACCGAGGAAACGGTTGTACTCGTCTGTACTATCGAGCAATCGATTTTACCCGTCTGGAATGTCAAGCAATCGTTCGTACTCCCTTCTACTGACGGATATATCGTTTGTACTGCCGATAAATCGTTTGTACCCGTCTGTACTATCGAGGAATCGTTTGTACCGTTCGTATCGACAAGTATATCGTTTGTACCACCGATTAATCGTTTGTACGTCTGTACTATCGAGCAATCGTTTGTACCCATTCGTATCGACGAGTATATCTTTTGTGCCCGTTGATACCGACGACTGGATCGTTTGCACCACCCAGAAAACGTTTATACCCGTCTGCACTATCGAGTAATCGTTTTTACCCGTCTGTGATGTCAAGCAATCGTTTGTACTCCCTCGTACCGACGAGTATATCGTTTGTACCACCGAGAAAACGTATGTACCCGTCTGTACTATCGAGCAATCGTTTGTACCAGTTCGTATCGACGAGGATATCGTTTGTAGCAACGAGAAAACGTTCGTATCCGATTGTACTATCAAGCAATAGTTTTTACCCGGCTGTAATGTCGAGCAATCGTTTGTACTCTGTCGTACTGACGAGTATATCGTTTCTACCACCGAGAAAACGTTTGTACCCGTCTGTACTATCGAACAATCGTTTGTACCAGTTAGTATCGACGTAGATATCGTTTGTACCAACGAGAAAACGTTTGTACCCGTCCGTACTATCGAGCAATCGGTTTCACCCGCCTGTACTATCGAGAAATCGTTTGTACCCATTCGTACTGACGAGTATATCGTTTGTACCATCGAGAAAACGTTTGGACCCGGCTGTACTACCGCGCAATCGTTTGTACCCGTCCGGATCGACGAGTATATCGTATGTACGACCGAGAAATGGTTTGTGTCTGTTGGTAACGACAAGTATATCGTTTGCACGACCGAGAAAACGTTTGTACCCATCTGTACTATCGAGCAATCGTTTTTACCCGTCTGTAATGTCAAGCAATCGTTTGTACTCCCTCGTACTGACGAGTATATCGTTTGTACCACCGAGAAAATGAATGAACTCGTCTTTACTCTCGAGCAATAGTTTGTACCCACTCGCACTGATGAGTATATCGTTTGTACCAACGAGAAATCGTTTGAACCCATTGGTATCGACGAGTATTTCGTATGTACTATGGAGAAAACGTTTGTACGCGTCTGTACTATCGAGCAATCGTTTGTACCCATTCGTACTGACGAGTATATAATTTGTACCAATGAGAATACGTTTGTACCCGTCCGTACTATCGAGCAATCGTTTTCGCCCGTCTGTACTATCGAGCAATCATTTGTACCGATTCGTGCTGACGAGTATATCGTTTGTACCAACGAAAAAACGTTTGTACCCGTCTATACTATTGCGCAATCGTTTGTACCCGTTCGGATCGGTGAGTATATCATTTGTGCCCGTTGGTATCGACGAGTGTGTCGTTTGCACCACCCAGGAAACGTTTGTACCCGTCTGTACTATCGAGCAATCGGTTTTACCCGGCTGTAATGTCAAGCAATCGTTTGTACTCCCTCGTACTGACGAGTATATCGTTTGTACCACGGAGAAAACGGTTGTACCCGTCTGTAGCATCGAACAATCCTTTGTACCAGTTAGTATCGACGAGGATATCGTCTGTACCAACGAGAAAACGATTGTACCCGCCTGTACTATCGAGCAAACGTTTGTACCCGTCTGTAATACCAAGCAATCGTTTGTACCCCCTTGTACTGACGAGTATATCGTTTGTACCACGGAGAAAACGTTTGCACCCGTCTGTACTATCGAACAATCGATTGTACCCGTTCGTATCAACGAGTATATCGATTGTACGACCGAGAAATCGTTTGAACCCTTTGGTATCGACGAGTATTTCGTATATACCACGCAGAAAACCTTTGTACGCGTCTGCACTATCGAGCAATCGTTTGTACCCGTACTCGTCAGTACCCATTCGTTCTGACGAGTATATCGTTTGTACCAACGAGAATACGTTTGTACCCGTCCGTACTATCGAGCAATCGTTTTCGCCCGCCTGTACTGTCGAGCAATCGTTTGTACCCATTCGTACTGACGAGTATATCGTTTGTACCAACGGGAAAACGTTTGTACTCGTCGATACTATTGCGCAATCGTTTGTACCCGTTCGGATCGACGAGTATATCGTTTGTGCCAGTTGGTATCAACGAATATTTCGTTTGCACCACCCGAAAACGTTTGTGCCCGTCTGTACTATCGAGCAATTGTTTTTACCCGGCTGTAATGTCAAGCAATCGTTTGTACTGCCTCGTTCTGACGAGTATATAGTTTGTACCACCGTGAAAACGTTCGTACCCGTATATACTATCGAACAATCGTTTGTACCAGTTAGTATCGACGAGGATATCGTTTGTACCCGTCTGTACTATCGCGCAATCGTTTGTACCCGTTCGGATCGACGAGCATATCTTTGTGCCCGTTGATAACGACGAGTATATCGTTTGCACCACCCAGAAAACGTTTGTACCTTTCTGTACTATCCAGCAATCGATTTTACCCGTCTGAAATGTCAAGCAATCGTATGTACTCCCTCGTAATGACGAGTATATCGTTTGTACCGCCGATAAATCGTTTGTATACGTCTGTACTATCGAACAATCGTTTGGACCCGTTGGTATCGACGAGTATATCGTTTGCACCACCGAGAAAACGTTTGTACCCTTCTGTACTATCCAGGAATCGTTTATACCCGTCTGAAATGTCAAGCAATCGTATGTACTCCCTCGTAATGACGAGTATATCGTTTGTACCACCGATAAATCGTTTGTATACGTCTGTACTATTGAACAATCGCTTGTACCCGTTCGTATCGATAAGTATATCGTTTGTACCACCGAGAAATCGTTTGTACCTGTGTGTCCTATCGAGAAATCGTTTGTACCCGGCCGTATCGACGAGTATATCGTTTGGAACGCCGAGAAAAAGTTTGTACCCGTCTGTACTATCGAGCAATCATGTGTACCCATTCGTAGCGACGAGTATATCGTTTGTACCACCGAGAAATCGTTTGTACCCGTTGGTATCGACGAGTATATCGGTTGTACCACCGAGGAAACGGTTGTACCCGTCCGTACTGTCGAGCAATCGTCTTTACCCGTCTGTAATGTCAAGCAATCGTTCGTAGTCCCTTGTACTGACGAGTATATCGTTTGTACCACCGAGAAAACGTTTGTACTCGTCTTTACTCTCGAGCAATCGTTTGTACCCACTCGTACTGATGACTATATCGTTTGTACCAACGAGAAATCGTTTGAACCCATTGGTATCGACGAGTACTGCGTATGTTCTATGGAGGAAGCGTTTGTACGCTTCTGAACTATCGAGCAATCGTTTGGACCCATTCGTAATGACGAGTAAATCATTTGTACCAACGAGAAAACGTTTATACCCGTCTATACTATTGCGCAATCGTTTGTACCCGTTCGGATCGATGAGTATATCATTTGTGCCCGTTGGTATCGACGAGTGTGTCGTTTGCACCAACCAGGACACGTTTGTACCGGTCGGTACTATCGAGCAATCGTTTGTACCCGGCTGTAATGTCAAGCAGTCGTTTGTACTCCCTCGTAATGACGAGTATATCGTTTGTACCACGGAGAAAACGGCTGTACCCGTCTGTACCATCGAACAATCGTTTGTACCAGTTAGTATCGACGAGGATATCGGGTGTACTAACGAGAAAACATTTGTACCCGTCTGTACTATCGAGCAATCGTTTGTACCTGTCTGTAATATCAAGCAATCGTTTGTACCCCCTCGGACTGACGAGTATATCGTTTGTACCACCGAGAAAACGTTTGTACCCGTCTGTACTATCACGCAATCGTTTGTACCCGTTCGGATCGACGAGTACATCGTTTGCGACACCGAGAAATCGTTTGTACCCGTTGGGATCGACGAGTATATCGTTTGCACCACTGAGAAAACGTTTGTACCCTTCTGTACTATCGATCAATCGTTATTACCCGTCTGGAATGTCAAGCAATCGTTCGTACTCCCTCGCAATGACGAGTATATCGTTTGTACCGCCGATAAATCGTTTGTATCCTTCTGTACTATCGAGCAATCGTTTGTACCCGTTCGTATCGATAAGTATATCGTTTGTGCCACCGAGGAATCGTTTGTACCTGCGTGTCCTATCGAGCAATCTTCTGTACCTGGTCGTATCGACGAGTATAACGTTTATAACGCCGAGAAAAAGTTTGTAACCGTCTGTACTATCGAGCAATAGTGTGTACCCATTCGGAGCGACGAGTATATCGTTTGTACCACCGAGAAATCGTTTGTACCCGTTGGTATCAACGAGTATATCGTTTGTGCCACCGAGGAAACGGTTGTACCCGTCTGTAGTATCGAGCAATCGGTTTTACCAGTCTGGAATGTCAAGCAATCGTTCGTACTCCTTTCCACTGACGAGTATATCATTTGTACCGCCGATAAATCATTTGTACCCGTCTGTACTATCGAGGAATCGTTTGTACCGTTCGTATCGACAAGTATATCGATTGTACCACCGAGAAATCGTTTGTACCCGTTGGTATCGACGAGTATATCGCTTGTACCACCGAGGAAACGTTTGTACCCGTCTGTACTATCGAGCAATCGTTTGTGGGCATTCGTACTGACAAGTACATGGTTTGTACCAACTAGAAAACGCTTGTACACGTCTGTACTATCGAGCAATCGTTTGTACCAACTAGAAAACGTATGTACCCCTCTGCACTATCGAGCAATCGTTTGTGCCCGTTCGTACTGACGAGTATATCGTTTATACCACCGAGAAAACATTTGTAACCGTCTGTATTATCGAGCAATCGTTTGTACCAGTTCGTATAGACGAGGATATCGTTTATAGCAACGAGAAAACATTTGTACCCGACTGTACTATCGAGCAATAGTTTTTACCCGGCTGTTATGTCAGGCAATCGTTTGTACTCCGTCGTACTGATGAGTATATCGTTTGTACCACGGAGAAAACGGTTGTACCCGTCTGTACCATCGAACAATCGTTTGTACCAGTTAGTATCGACGAGGATATCGTTTGTACCAACGACAAAACGATTTTACCCGTCTGTAATATGGAGCAATCGTTTGTACCCGTCTGTAATATCAAGCAATCGTTTTTACTCCCTCGTACTGACGAGTAAATCGTTTGTACCACCGAGAAACCGTTTGTACCCGTCTGTACTATCACGCAATCGTTTGTACCCGTTCGAATCGACGAGTACATCGTTTGCGCCACCGAGAAATCGTTTGTACCCGTTGGTATCGACGAGTATATCGTTTGCACCACTGAGAAATCGTTTGTACCCTTCTGTACTATCGATCAATCGTTTTTACCCGTCTGTAATGTCAAGCAATCGTTCGTACTCCCTCGTAATGACGAGTATATCAGTTGTACCGCCGACAAATCGTTTGTATCCGTCTGTAGTATCGAGCAATCGTTTGTACCCGTTCGTATCGATAAGTATATCGTTTGTACCACCGAGAAATCATCTGTACTATCGAGTAATCGTTTTTACCCGTCTGTAATGTCAAGCAATCGTTTGTACTCCCTCGTACTGACGAGTATATCGTTTGTTCACCGGGAAAACGTATGTACCCGTCTGTACTATCGAGCAATTGTTTGTACCAGTTCGTATCGACGAGGATATCGTTTGTACCAACGAGAAAACGTTTGTACCCGACTGTACTATCGAGCAATAGTTTTTACCCGTCTGTAATGTCAAGCAATCGTTTGTACTCCGTCGTACTGACGAGTATATCGTTTGTACCACCGAGAAAGCGTTTGTACCCGTCTGTACTATCGAACAACCGTTTGTACCAGTTAGTATCGACGAGCATATCGTTTGTACCAACAAGAAAACGTTTGTACCCGTCTGTACTCTCGAGCAATCGTTTGTACACGTCTGTAATATCAAACAATCGATTGTACCCCCTCGTACTGACGAATATATCGTTTGTACCACCGAGAAAACGTTTGTACCCATCTGTACTATCGCGCAATCGTTTGTACCCGTTCGAATCGACGAGTATGTCGTTTGCACCACCGAGAAATCGTTCGTACCCGTTGGTATCGACGAGTATATCGTTTGCACCACCGAGAAAACGTTTGTTCCCTTCTGTACTATCGAGCAATCGTTTTACCCGATGGTAATGTTAAGCAGTCATTCGTTCTCCCTCGCAATTACGAGTATATCGTTTGTACCGCCGATAAATCGATTTTATCCGTCTGTACTATCGAGCAATCGTTTGTACCCGTTCTTATCGATAAGTATATCGTTTGTACCACCGAGAAATCGTTTGTACCTGAGTCGTATCGATGAGTATATCGTTTGTAACGCCGAGAAAACGTTTGTACCCGTCTGTAGCATCGAGCAATCGTTTTCACCCGTCTATACTATCGAGCAATCGTTTGTACCAATTCGTACTGACGAGTATATTGTTTGTACCAACGAGAAAACGTTTGTACCCGTCTGAACTATGGCGCAATCGTTTGTACCCATTCGGATCGACGAATATATCGTTTGCACCACGGAGAAATTGTTTGTACTCGTTGGTATCAACGAGTATATCGTTTGCACCACCGAGAAAACGTTTGTACCCTTCTGTACTATCGAGCAATCGTTTTTACCCGGCTGTAATGTCAAGCAATCGTATGTACTCCCTCGTAATGACGAGTATATCGTTTGTACCGCCGATAAATCGTTTGTACCCGTCTGTACCATCGAACAATCGTTTGTGCCCGTTCGTATCAACGAGTATATCGTTTTTACCATCGAAAAATCGTTTGTACCCGTTGGTATCGACGAGTAATTCGTATGTACCACTGACAAAACGTTTGTACCCGTCTGTACTATCGAGCAATCGTTTGTACCCATTCGTACTGACGAGTATATCGTTTGTACCAACGAGAAAACGTTTGTACCCGTCCGTACTATCGAGCAATCGTTTTCACCCGCCTGTACTATCGAGCAATCGTTTATGCCCATTTGTACTGACGAGTATATCGTTTGTACCACGGAGAAAACGTTTGCACCCGTCAGTCCTATCGAACAATCGTTTGTACCCGTTCGTATCAACGAGTATATCGATTGTACGACCGAGAAATCGTTTGAACCCTTTGGTATCGACGAGTATTTCGTATGTACCACGGAGAAAACCTTTGTACGCGTCTGCACTATCGAGCAATCGTTTGTACCCGTACTCGTCAGTACCCATTCGTACTGACGAGTATATCGTTTGTACCAACGAGAATACGTTTGTACCCGTCCGTACTATCGAGCAATCGTTTTCGCCCGCCTGTACTGTCGAGCAATCGTTTGTACCCATTCGTACTGACGAGTATATAGTTTGTACCAACGGGAAAACGTTTCTACTCGTCGATACTATTGCGCAATCGTTTGTACCCGTTCGGATCGACGAGTATATCGTTTGTGCCAGTTGGTATCGACGAGTATTTCGTTTGCACCACCCGGAAACGTTTGTGCCCGTCTGTGTTATCGAGCAATCGTTTTTACCCGGCTGTAATGTCAAGCAATCGTTTGTACTTCCTCGTTCTGACGAGTATATAGTTTGTACCACCGTGAAAACGTTCGTACCCGTATATACTATCGAACAATCGTTTGTACCAGTTAGTATCGACGAGGATATCGTTTGTAACCGTCTGTACTATCGCGCAATCGTTTGTACCCTTTCGGATCGACGAGCATATCTTTGTGCCCGTTGATAACAACGAGTATATCGTTTGCACCACCCAGAAAACGTTTGTACCCGTCTGTACTATCGAGTAATCGTTTTTACCCGTCTGTAGTGTCAAGCAATCGTTTGTACTCCCTCGTACTGACGAGTATATCGTTTGTACCACCGAGAAAACGTATGTAACCGTCTGTACTATCGAGCAATCTTTTGTACCAGTTAGTATCGACGAGGATATCGTTAGTACCAACGAGAAACCGTCTGTACACGTCTGTTATATCAAGCAATAGTTTGTACCCGATCGTACTGACGAATGTGTCGTTTGTACCACCGAGAAAACGTTTGAACCCATCTGTCCTATCGCGCAATCGTTTGTACCCGTTCGGATTGACGAGTATGTCGTTTGCACCACCGAGAAATCGTTTGCACACGTTGGCATCGACGAGTATATCGTTTGCACCACCGAGAAAACGTTTGTACCCTTCTGTACTATCGAGCAATCGTTTTTAACCGTCGGTATTGTCAAGCAATCATTTCTTCTCCCTCGCAATGAGGAGTATATCGTTTGTACCCCCGATAAATCGATTGTATCCGTCTGTAGTATGGAGCAATCGTTTGTACCCGTTCGTATCGATAAGTATATCGTTTGTACCGCCGAGAAATCGTTTGTAGCTGTGTGACCTATCGAGCAATCGTTTGTACCCGGTCGTATCGACGAGTATATCGTTTGTAGCGCCGAGAAAACGTTTGCACCCGTGTTTCGGAAACACCATCTCCGACTCCCTAATTTAGGGAGACCCCGCTAGAGGTCGACGTCTCTCGGCCGGTCGCGCGCTTGACTAGGACAGTGTCCGGGCACAGGGATTTCTCCCCCTATTTTCAACGTTCTAATTAATATCATGTGTCCTTCTTTTCAAATCACTTCGTTCGGAACTTCGTCACAAGTCTCTTCGGCAAACGGTTCAGCTTCGGTCTCCTCCCGCGGACTTACCCCCGCGTTAAGCCCCGCGGCAACGGTCACCTCGGGACCCCTTCAAATCAGTCATTCAGTAGTTGATAGGTAAAATAGTGTGTAAATAACCCTTATTCTTTTATATTAAACCGAGTGCATTTCGTCTCTTCATTTTCCGGCGCATTCCTCAATTCACGAATTTTCAACCAATTTTCCCACCCGTTCACTTCCAACCAGAATCCGAGAACCCCCAAAATTAAACATGGTCCTTCGAGCCGGATTCAAGTGAACGAAGTGGGAAAAGGCGAGATATTCACGTGAAAAAGGCAAAGGAAATCCAGCAGTCTTTCTATCCGGTGCGGGAGAAAAACGGGTAATTTTCATCGCGATCAAGGGCTACACGACGGCCGCAAATTCCCGCCGTCCTTCTCGCAAGACGAGCTCGAGCGACGCCTCGCTCTCTCTCTCTCTCTCGCACGCGCACCGCGCCCGATACATCGCGCTCTCTCGCTTTCGGGCGAGCCGGGCATCGGACTCTATACACGCGCGCATGCGCGCTTCGGCCGTGGCTGGTCTAACGGAAGCTTCACGTTCCGGTCAACCGACCGATCTCGACTCTTCCTTCCGACCACGTTCTCGCGACATCGTGCGCTCTCGTGCAAGAGACCGTCTCAAAAGTTTCGCTTCGTTTCTCGGACGCTTCACGCCACGCGCAACCAAAAACTTCGTGCGTGTCGATCGACGACACGATAGTTCGGCATTCGGGAGTTCTTTCCTTCGTTTCGGACGCTTCGCGCTACGATCTCATGAGTTCTCGTCGATTTGGACGCCTCGAAAAATATCGGTCGGATTCCGCGAGTTTTCCGTCGAGTTGTGGTTTTGGACCTTTCGAAAGACATTTTCGCGAGTTCGTCGACTTGGATGCTTCGTGCTTCTCCTTCGGACTTCTTCACGAGTTTCGGGTTTTTTTTTGCATTGGAAGCTTCTCGCCATCAATCGCGTGTGCTTCGATCGTCGACGCATCGCGCCATCTTTTCGTTTCACGAGTTTTCGTGATTTCGTTGTGGACGCTTCTCGCCATCAATCGCGCGTGCTAGGATCGTCGACGCATCGCGCCATCTTTTCTTTCGCGAGTTTTTCGTGTTCGGCCTGGACGCTTCGCGCCATTTCTCGCGTATGCAACGCTCGTCGGCATCGCGCCATCGTTTCTTTCGCGAGTGTTTTCGTGTCTTCGGCTTGGACGCTTCGCGCCATTTCCATCGCGTGTGCTACGATCGTTGACGCTTCGCGCCATCTTTTCTTTCGCGAGTTTTTCGTGTTCGGCCTGGACGCTTCGCGCCATTTCTCGCGTGTGCAACGCTCGTCGGCATCGCGCCATCGTTTCTTTCGCGAGTGTTTTCGTGTCTTCGGCTTGGACGCTTCGCGCCATTTCCATCGCGTGTGCTACGATCGTTGACGCTTCGCGCTATCTTTTCTTTCGCGAGTTTTCGTGATTTTCGGTTTTTGGACGCTTCGCGCTACTCGTTCGGACTTTTTCTCAAGCCTTTCGGGTTTTCCCACATTGGACGCTTCGCGCCATTTTTCCATCTTTTCCTTCGCGAGTTTTTCGTGTTTCGGTTTGGACGTTTCGCGCCATTTTCTCGCGCGTGCTAAGATCGTCGACGCATTGCGCCATCTTTTCTTTCGCGAGTTTTCGTGTTTCGGTTTGGACGCTTCGCACCATTTTCTCGCGCGTGCTAAGATCGTCGACGCATTGCGCCATCTTTTCTTTCGCGAGTTTTCGTGTTTTTCGGTTTGGACGCTTCGCGCCATTTTCTCGCGCGTGCTAAGATCGTCCACGCATTGCGCCATCTTTTCTTTCGCGAGTTTTCGTGTTTTTCGGTTTGGACGCTTCGCGCCATTTTCTCGCGCGTGCTAAGAACGTCGACGCGTAGCGCCATTCTTGTTCGCGAGTGTTTTCGTGTTTCCGGGTTGGACGCTTCGCGCCATTTCTCGCGTGTGCCACGCTCGTCGACACATCGCGCCATTTCGTTCGCTAGGTTCTTCGTGTTTTCGGTGGGACGCTTCGCGCTAACATAAAACGATTTTGTGTGTCAACTCCTCGACAATGGCGAACAACAACGCCAAGATGGAACGCCGCATAGCCAGTCTCATCAGCACGTTTCAGTGCATCTCGAGCTTGGCTGAAAAGACGAAAAACGCGACTCCTCAGAACACCTCCAAGATGCTCGCCACCACGCGTCTGACATTGTTGGAAACGAACTGGGAACGCTTCCAAACCGAACACATTGCGCTGCTCGATATGAATTGCGAAAACCTCTCGGAAGAGCCGTATTTCAAGGATGCCGTGGAATCTCGCTGTCAACAAGCCTACGAGGAAGCCAAGGTAAGCCTGCTCACCGTCAAGGAGCATTACGAGCAGGTCGAACCCACAGGAGCGCATCTGGCTGACATTTCAGCATTTCCGGGCACCTCAAACCTCCGAAGCGCGCTCCCAAAATTGAGGGTTCCCGACTTCGACGGGGAGTTTCAATCTTGGAGGCCTTTTCGCGATCTCTTCGTTTCATTGGTCGGCCAGAACCAAGACATCACCGCGGTAGAAAAAATGCACTACCTTCGGCTTTCGGTAAAAGGCGATGCAGCCAAACTTATTGCCAACTTGCCGCTCTCTTCGGATTCTTTCATCTCGGCATGGGATCTCCTCGTAGCCCGGTATGAAAATAAAAGATTACTGGTCACCTCCCATCTAGATCGCTTCTTCAGCATGCCGACGATCGTTCCAAGGTCGTACAAATCATTAAATACGCTCATCAGCACCACGAGCGAGATCCTGAATGCGCTGAAGTCCTTGGAGATGCCAGTCGATGAGTGGAGCGTCATCTTGGCACACTTCCTCGTGTCTCGCCTCGATCCCAACCTTCGGGAGCAATGGGAACTCAAATTGGGCAATTCGACCACACCGGCTACACTTCCTCAACTCCGCGAGTTCTTAATAACTCGAGCTCGCGCACTTGAGAGCATTGACGTCGGACGGTCCACTTCAACTTTAAATCGGTCCACTTCTTCGGCTACCTCGAACTCCTCACGATCGGCACGGACTGCGCCTTCCGCTAGGGCAATGCCAGCACGCGGATCTCCTCCCCCGTATCTCAAGGTCCAGGGTGGAGAGTGGACGGCCGATACGGCAGCTGCGGTTGCCACTACGGTTCCCCTCCAACCAGCCGGCAGCGCGACACAGTGTTGTCATTACTGCCTCGGGTCTCACTTCATATCGAAGTGCGACCTCTTCAAAAGAAAACCCCCGAAGGAGCGACGCGTCATCGCAGAGCAACGACGCTTGTGCTTTAATTGCCTCGGTCCGCACTCGGCGAACAATTGCCGTATCACGGGGCGGTGCCTAGAGTGTAACGGCAAACATCACACGCTCATCCACATACCCTCGAGCTCCTCAACGGCCGCTTCAACGTCTAGACCGTCGACTTCTCGGGCCTCGTCGCAGAGTCAAACGCCCAAGAGCAAGCCTCTGGCCACTTCATCGCCAAGCGAAGCTCAAGGTTGACTCGGCGACAGTCAACAGGGCGACGCCACGGCTGGCTCGCAAACACCCCCGGTTCACCTCTTCTCTTCGGTCGCTTCAGACTTCCTCGAAAATTCGAGTACTCCTCAGCATTACACCAAGGACTCTTCGAACGCGCTGGCTATTCGACCCTCCGTACTGCTAGCTACGAGTCAAGCTATTTTGACGTCCTCATCGGGTATCTCGCAGCGGGCGAGACTCCTCATCGACCCGGGCGCGGAACTTTCGTTCATTTCCGAACGCACGGTCCAACTCCTTCGAACACAAAGGATGGCCGCGTCCATCAACATCCACGGAATTGGAGGCCAGCCAGCGGGAAGGACGCGGGGAGCTACCACCGTCACTGTATCTTCAATTCATGATTCCAACTCAAATTTCAGAGTGACGGGGTTTATCCTTAACGCATTAACGTCGACGCTTCCCTCGTTCGCTACTTCAGGGCAATGGGAACATCTTCAAGGACTTCTGCTGGCAGACCCCGACTTTCTGAAACCGGGACCAATCGACGTCATCATCGGAGCTGACGCGTACGGTCTTCTGGTTGAGTCAGAAGTCGTCAAGGGTCGGGCCATCGATCCCATCGCTCAGCGTACGCTTCTCGGATGGATTGTACTCGGTCCCGTCAACGGTTCCACCTCAAATTCGGTTCGCATTCAACATGCCTCTATCGAAGACGAGGTCACTTCTTTACTAGCGAAGTTTTGGGAACAAGAGGAAATTCCTCCGGACTCGGCCCCTACAACCGACCCGGACGAATCCGCTTGCGAACAGCACTTCAAGGACACTCATACGAGGGACCACACGGGCCGATATATCGTACGGCTCCCCTTCAAGAATCCTCCTTCGCTACTCGGAGATTCGTATTCGGGTGCAAAACGCTGCCTTCTTCAACTTCTACGGCGACTCTCGACAAATGAATCGTATCGCGGTCTCTATAACGCCTTCCTCCAAGAATACGAGAACCTGTCCCACATGGCTCGTGCTCCAACGGAAACGTCATCGAGACCACGGTTTTTTCTCCCACATTACGGTGTCTTTCGGGCCCACAGCGCCACTACCAAACTTCGTGTCGTCTTCAGCGGTTCCTTCAAATCTACTAACGGTGTGTCGATCAACGACATCCTTCACACCGGGGCCAAACTTCAACAAGATACGTTCGACGTTCTGCTCTGGATCAGACGCCATCGGTTCATTTTCGCCACTGATGTTGCGAAAATGTTCCGGCAGATCGCAGTCCATCCGGACGACTGGGACCTCCAGCAAATCCTATGGGTGGACCAGGATGATCGAGTCGTCCCGTATCAATTAACTACAGTCACGTACGGCCTCACTTGTGCTCCCTTTCTCGCCATCCGGGTCATGCTTCAACTGGTCGAGGATGAGGGGCACGACTTCCCACTGGCGATTTCACCATTGACGAACGGACGATACGTGGATGATATCTTCGGCGGTGCCGACACGATTCACGAACTTCAGGCAACGGCACAACAACTTCAAGGAATCTGTCAGCGCGGATGCTTTCCACTTCAAAAATGGACAGCTAACTCAACGGAAGCCCTTCAGAATGTTACCTCGGAGTCCCAATCGCATCCGGTTGTAATTCAATCGGAGGATCCCAACATCAAACTTTTGGGCCTCGTCTGGAACCCCAACGAGGACAACTTCAGATTCCTTCTTCAGCTCTCCTTCAACCGGGATATCACGAAAAGGACCGTTCTATCGGAAACGGCATCCTTGTTTGATCCTTTGGGTTTCATCTCGCCAGTCATTGTGATCGCGAAGGTCTTCCTCCAAGAACTGTGGCTGGCAAAACTTCACTGGGACGACGGACTCCCAATTCGACTTCAGGAAAAATGGCTACGCTTCCGAGAGAGTCTGAGTGACTTGTCGCTCATTTCTCTCCCGCAGTGGCTTCACCTCTCGCCTTCTTCAACTGTCGAGCTTCATGGATTCTCGGACGCCTCCCAACTCGCCATGTCAGCCGTGATCTACCTCCGAACAACTTCAGTCGACGGGGCTACCACGGTCACCCTCGTCTGTTCGAAGACGAAGGTAGCCCCCCTCAAACGACTCACAATTCCACGGCTCGAGTTAACGGCGGCTCTACTTCTTTCAAGGCTGGCCTCTCACGTTCAGAGAACCCTCGACTTAACGCAAGTCCCAGTCTCTCTCTGGACGGACTCTTCAGTTGCGTTGACATGGATTACTTCAAATCCGGCCCGATGGAAGGATTTCATCCGAAATCGGGTCACCTCGATCCAAAACTTCTCCTCCCACGCAACATGGCGGTTCATCGCGGGTAAGGAGAACCCGGCCGACTGTGCGTCGCGAGGGCAGACTCCCCGATAGCTGGCCAAGCACCATCTTTGGTGGTACGGGCCTGAGTGGCTCGCGCGACCACCATCTTCATGGCCAGTCTCTTCAGCCGAACTTCCACCGGATGGCGACCTCGAACAACGTTCAGGTCTCGCCTTCACCACCACCTCCGAGAATAGTCCTAAAACTTGGGACCTTCTACAACGGTACTCCTCGCTCACTCGCCTTCTTCGGATCACGGCAGTGTGTCAGAGGGCGGTGGCCCGCTTCAAACGGCTCCCGCACGCCTCAATAACCTACCCGCTGAACACAGGAGATTTGGAAGAGGCAAGGTTTTTCTGGATACGCCTCATTCAACGCACACACTTCTCGGCCGAACTTCAGATGATCTCGAGCGGAGCGACCCTCAATCGGGGCCACTCCCTTGCCGCCCTCAACCCCTTTGTCGACCAATTAGGGACCCTTCGAGTTGGCGGCCGGCTGACGAACGCCCTTCTACAGCCCGAGGCAAAACATCCGCCAATATTGCCCCGGACCTTTCCGCTCACTTCACTGATCATCGCTGACTCGCACCTTCGAACGCTTCACGGTGGTACCCAATCCACCTTAAGCTTACTCCGTCGATCGTACTGGATTCCGGGTGGCCGGGCTCCAATTCGATCGTACATCCTTCGGTGCACCACGTGTGCCAGATTTCGAGGACTTCAAGCACAACAACTAATGGGCCAACTTCCGACTTCGCGAGTGACACCTTCACGGGCCTTCCTCCACACCGGCATTGACTACGCAGGACCCTTCACCGTCAAGACCTGGCGTGGACGAGGCACAAAAACTTACAAGGCTTATCTTGCCGTTTTTGTTTGCTTCACTACTTCCGCGGTCCACCTCGAACTCGTCACGGATTATACTTCAGAGGCCTTCGTCGCCGCATATCGGCGGTTTTCCGGACGACGAGGAATCAGTCACACTATTTATAGTGACTGTGGGACCAACTTCATCGGTGCCGATACTGCACTTCGTGCTCTCTTCAAGGCTGGATCAGCCGAAATGGATTCTACGATCATATCGCTGACCAACCTTGGGACGAACTGGTCCTTCAACCCTCCGGCCGCACCTCACATGGGTGGAAAATGGAAGGCTGCGGTAAAATCCGCGAAATATCACCTTCGTCGGGTAATCGGAGAGGCCTCACTTACGTACGAGGAATTTACGACTCTTCTTGCGCAAGTGGAGGCTGTCTTAAATTCCAGGCCACTTTGTCCCTTATCGGACGACCCTGAGGACCTTTCTCCCCTCACACCGGGTCACTTCACCATCGGCGAGGCACTTACCACAGTGCCCGAACCGTCTCTCACTTCACTTTCAGAAACTCGACTTTCACGGTGGCAATTCCTTCAGGCAAAATTACAGCACTTCTGGCAGAGGTGGTCTTCGGAGTACCTTCAGCGAAGCTTGTCGATTTCTAAATGGCGACACCCTTCACACGAAATCCAAATCGGCTCACTCGTACTAATCACGGACGAACGACTTCCACCTTCACGATGGCCACTAGCACGAGTGGTCGAACTTCACCCCGGGTCGGATGGTCTAACCAGGGTGGTGACGCTTCGCACGGCCACTTCCACCTTCAAGCGACCGACTGCCAGGTTGGCCGTACTTCCAGTGGACTCTTCGTCGACGACTGTCGCCGAAGGCGGGGAGAATGTTTCGGAAACACCATCTCCGACTCCCTAATTTAGGGAGACCCCGCTAGAGGTCGACGTCTCTCGGCCGGTCGCACGCTTGACTAGGACAGTGTCCGGGCACAGGGATTTCTCCCACTATTTTCAACGTTCTAATTAATATCATGTGTCCTTCTTTTCAAATCACTTCGTTCGGAACTTCGTCACAAGTCTCTTCGGCAAACGGTTCAGCTTCGGTCTCCTCCCGCGGACTTACCCCCGCGTTAAGCCCCGCGGCAACGGTCACCTCGGGACCCCTTCAAATCAGTCATTCAGTAGTTGATAGGTAAACTAGTGTGTAAATAAACCTTATTCTTTTATATTAAACCGAGTGCATTTCGTCTCTTCATTTTCCGGCGCATTCCTCAATTCACGAATTTTCAACCCATTTTCCCACCCGTTCACTTCCAACCAGAATCCGAGAACCCCCAAAATTAAACAACCCGTCTGTACTATCGAGCAATCGTTTGTACCCATTCGTAGCAGCGAGTATATCGTTTGAACCACCGACAAATCGTTTCTACCGGTGGTATCGACGAGTATATCATTTGTACCACCGAGGAAACGGTTGTACGCGTCTGTACTATCGAGCGTTCGTTCTTACCCATCTGTAATGTCAAGCAATCGTTCGTACTCCCTTGTACTGACGAGTATATCGTTTGTAGCGCCGAGAAAACGTTTGTACCCGTCTGTACTATCGAGCAATCGTTTGTACCCATTCGTAGCAGCGAGTATATCGTTTGTACCACCGAGAAATCGTTTCTACCGGTGGTATCAACGAGTATATCATTTGTACCACCGAGGAAACGGTTGTACGCGTCTGTACTATCGAGCGTTCGTTTTTACCCATCTGTAATGTCAAGCAATCGTTCGTACTCCTTTGTACTGATGAGTATATCGTTTGTACCACCTATAAATCGTTTGTACCCGTCTGTACTATCGAGCAATCGTTTGTACCCATTCGTATCGACAAGTATATCATTTGTACCCATTCGTATCGACAAGTATATCGTTTGTACCACCGAGAAATCGTTTGTACCTGTCTGTACTATGGAGCGATCGTCTGTACCCATTCGTATCGACAAGTATATCATTTGTACCCATTCGTATCGACAAGTATATCGTTTCTACCACCGAGACATCGTTTGTACCCGTTGGTATCGACGAGTATATCGCTTGTACCACCGACGAAACGTTTGTACCCGGCTGTACTATCGCGCAGTCGTTGGGACCCGTTCGCATCGACGAGTATATCGTTTGCACCACCGAGAAATCGTTTGTACCCGTTGGTATCGACGAGTGCATTGTTTGCGCCACCGAGAAATCGTTTGTACCCGTCTGTACTCTCGAGCAATCGTTTCTACCCGGTCGTATCGACAAGAATATCGTTTGGAACGCCGAGAAAACGTTTGTACCCTTCCGTACTATCAGGCAATCATTCGTATCCATTTGTACTATCGAGCAATCATTTTTACCCGTTCGTATCGATAAGAATATCGTTTGTACCACCAAGAAAACGTATGTTCCCGTATGTACTATCGCGCAACCATTTGTACCCATCCGGATCGACGAGTATATCGTTTGCACCACCGAGAATGCGTTTGTACCCGTTGGTATCGTCGAGTATATCGTTTGCACCACCAAGAAAACGTTTGTACCCGTCTGTACTATCGAGCAATCATTTTTACCCGTCTGTAGTGTTAAGCGATCGTTTCTACTTCATCGAAATGACGAGTATATCGTTTTTACCTCTGATAAATCGTTTGTACCCATCTGTACTATCGAGCAATCGCTTGTACCCGTTCGTATTGACAAGTTTATCATTTGTACCGCCGAGAATTCGTTTGTACCTGTCTGTACTATCGAGCAATCGTTGCTATCCGGTCGTATCGACAAGGATATCGTTTGGAACGCCGAGAAAACGTTTGTACCCGTCTGTACTATCGAGCAATCGTTTGTACCCATTCGTATTGACGACTATATCGTTTGTAACACCGAGAAATCGTTTGTACCCGTTGGTATCGACGAGTATATTGTTTGTACCACCCAGGAAACATTTGTACCCGTCTGTACTATCGAGCAATCGTTTTTACCCCGCTGTAATGACAAGCAATCGTTTGTACTCCCTCGTACTGACGAGTATATCGTTTGAACCTCCGAGAAAACGTTTGTACCCGTCTGTACTATCGCGCAATCGTTTGTACCCTTTCGGATCGACGAGTATATCGTTCGCGCCACCGAGAAATCGTTTGTAGCCGTTGGTATCGACGAGTATATAGTTTGCACCACCGAGAAAACGTTCGTACCCTTCTGTACTATCGAGCAAACGTTTCCACCCGCCTGTAATGTCAAGCAATCTTTCGTACTCCCTCGTAACGACGACTGTATCGTTTGTACCGCCGATAAATCGTTTGAATCCGTCTGTACTATCAAGCAATCGTTTGTACCCGTTCGTATCGATAAGTATATCGTTTGTACCACCGAGAAATCGTTTGTACCTGTGGGTCCTATCGAGCAATAGTTTGTACCCGGTCGTATCGACGAGGATATAGTTTGTAACGCCGAGAAAACCTTTGGACCCGTCTGTACTATCGAGCAATTGTTTGTAACCATTCGTAGCTGCGAGTATATCGTTTGTACCAGCAAGAAATCGTTTGGACCCGTTGGTATCCACGAGTATATCATTTGTACCACCGAGGAAACGGTTGTACCCATCTGTACTATCGAGCGATTCTTTTTACCGGTCTGTAATGTCAAGCAATCGTTTGTACTCCCCTGTACTGACGTGTATATCGTTTGTACCACCTATAAATCGTTTGTACCCGTCTGTACTATCGAGCAATCGTTTGTGCCCATTCGTATCGACAAGTATATCGTTTGTACCCCCGATAAATCGCTTGTACCTGTCTGTACTATCGAGCAATCGTTTGTACCTCTCTGCACTATCGAGCAATCGTTTGTACCCATTCGTATCGACGAGTATTTCGTTTCTACCACCGAGATATCGTTTGTACATGTTGGTATCGACGAGTATATCGCTTGCACCACCGACGAAACGTTTGTACCCGTCTGTATTATCGAGCAATCGTTTGTAGCAACTAGAAAACGGATGTACCTGTCTGCCCTATCCAGCAATCGTTTGTGCCCGTTCGTACTGACGAGTATATCGTTTATACCACCGAGAAAACGTTTGTACCCGTCTGTATTATCGAGCAATCGTTTGTACCCATTCGCATCGACGAGTATATCGTTTGTACCACCGACAAATCATTTGAACCCGTCTGTACCCATTCGTACTGACGAGTACATCATTTGCACCAGCGAGAACACTTTTGCACCCGGCTATACTATCGTGCAATCGTTTGTACCCGTTCGGATCGACGAGCATATCTTTTGTGCCCGTTGATATCGGCAAGTATATCGTTTGCACCACCCCCAAAACGTTTGTTTCCGTCTGTACTATCGAGCAATCGTTTTTACCCGTCTGTAATGTCAAGCAATCGTTTGTACTCCCTCGTACTGACGAGTATATCGTTTGTACCACCGAGAAAACGTTTGTACCCGTCTGTACTATCGAGCAATCGTTTGTACCAGTTCGTATCGACGAGGATATCGTTTCTACCAACGAGAAAACGTTTGTACGCGTCTGAACTATCGAGCAATTGTTTCTCCGCGTCTGTAATATCAAACAATCGTTTGTACCCCCTCGTACTGACGAGTATATCGTTTGTGCCACCGTGAAAACGTTTGTACCCGTCTGTACTATCGCGCCCTCTTTTGTACCCGTTCGGATCGACGATTATATCGTTTGCACCACCGAGAAATCGTTTGTACCAGTTGGTATCGACGAGTATATCGGTCGCACCACCGAGAAAACGTTTGTACCCGTCTGTACTATCGAGCGATAGTTTTTACTCGTCTGTAATGTCAAGCAATCGTTTGTACTCCCTCGTACTGCCGAGTATATCACTTGTACCGCCGATAAATCGTTTGTACCCGTCTGTACTGTCGAGCAATCGTTCGTATCCATCTGTACTATCGAGCAATCGTTCGTGTCCCTCTGTACTATCGAGCAATCGTTTGTACCGGTTCGTATCGATAAGTATATCGTTTGTACCACCGAGAAAACATTTGTACCCGTCTGTACTAACGCGAAATCGTTTGTACCCGTCGGTATCGTCGAGTATATCGTTTGCACCACCGAGAAAACGTTTGTAACCGTCTATACTATCGAGCAATCGTTTTTACCTGTCTGTAATGTCAAGCAATCGTTTATACTCCATCGAAATGACGAGTATATGGTTTGTACCGCCGATAAATCGTTTGAATCCGTCTGTACTATCAAGCAATCGTTTGTACCCGTTCGTATCGATAAGTATATCATTTGTACCACCGAAAAATCGTTCGTACCTGTGTGTCCTATTGAGCAATCGTTTGTACCCGGTCGTATCGACGAGTATATCGTTTGTAACGCCGAGAAAACCTTTGAACCCGACTGTACTATCGAGCAATCGTTTGTATCCATTCGTAGCAGCGAGTATATCGTTTGTACCAGCGAGAAATCGTTTGTAGCTGTTGGTGTCGACGAGTATATCATTTGTACCACCGAGGAAACGGTTGTACCCGTCTGTACTATCGAGCATTCGTTTTTACCCGTCTGTAATGTCAAGCAATCGTTTGTACTCCCCTGTACTAACGAGTGTATCGTTTGTACCACCTATAAATCGTTTGTACCCGTCTGTACTATCGAGCAATCGTTTGTACACATTCGTATCGACAAGTATATCGTTTGTACCCCCGATAAATCGTTTGTACCTGTCTGTACTATCGAGCAATCGTTTGTACCTGTCTGTACTATCGAGCAATTGTTTGTACCCATTCGTGTCTACGAGTATTTCGTTTCTACCACCGAGATATCGTTTGTACCCGTTGGTATCGACGAGTATATCGCTTGTACCACCGACGAAACGTTTGGACCCGTCTGTATTATCGAGCAATCGTTTGTACCAACTAGAAAACGGATGTACCCGTCTGCCCTATGGAGCAATCGTTTGTGCTCGTTCGTACAGACGAGTATATCGTTTATACCACCGAGAAAACGTTTGTTCCCGTCTGTATTATCGAGCAATCGGTTGTACCCTTTCGTATCGACGAGTATATCGTTTGTACCACCGAGAAATCATTTGAACCCGTCTGTACTATCGAGCAATCATTTTTACCCGTCTGTAATGTCAAGCAATCGTTTGTACTCCCTCGTACTGACGAGTATATCGTTCGTACCACCGAGAAAATGTTTGTACCCGTCTCTACTATCGAGCAATCGTGTGCACCAGTTCGTATCGACGAGGATATCGTTTGTACCAACGAGAAAACGTTTGTACGCGTCTGTACTATCGAGCAATTGTTTGTACGCGTCTGTAATATCAAACAATCGTTTTTCCCCCTCGTACTGACGAGTATATCGTTTGTGCCACTGAGAAAACGTTTGTACCCGTCTGTACTATCGAGCAATTGTTTGAACCCGTTCGCATCGACAGGTATGTCGTTTCTACGACCGAGAAATCGTTTGTACCTGTCTGTACTATCGAGCAATCGTTTGTACCCGGTCGTATCGAGGAGTATATCATTCGTAACACCGAGAAAATGTTTGTAACCGTCTGTACTATCGAGCAATAGTTTTTACTCCTCTCTATTGTCAAGCACACATTTGTACTCCCTCGTACTGACGAGTATATCGTTTGTACTACCGAGAAAACGTATGTAACCGTTTGTACTATCGAGCAATCGTTTGTACCAGTTCGTATCGACGAGGATATCGTTTGTACCAACGAGAAAACGTTTGTACGCGTCTGTATTTTCGAGCAATCGTTTGTACGCGTCTGCAATATTAAACAATCGTTTGTACCCCTTCGTACTGATGAGTATATCGTTTGTGCCACCGAGAAAACGTTTGTACCCGGCTGTACTATCGCGCAATCGTTTGCACCCATCCGGATCGACGAGTATATCGTTTGCACCACCGAGAAATCGTTTGTACCCGTTGGTGTCGTCGAGTATATCGTTTGCACTACCGCGAAAACGTTTGTACCCTTCTGTACTATCGAGCAATCGTTTTTACCCGTCTGTAATGTCAAGCAATCGTTTGTACTCCCCTGTACTAACGAGTGTATCGTTTGTACCACCTATAAATCGTTTGTACCCGTCTGTACTATCGAGCAATCGTTTGTACCCATTCGTATCGACAAGTATATCGTTTGTACCCCCGATAAATCGTTTGTACCTGTCTGTACTATCGAGCAATCGTTTGTACCTGTCTGTACTATCGAGCAATCGTTTGTACCCATTCGTATGTGCGAGTATTTCGTTTCTACCACCGAGATATCATTTGTACCCGTTGGTATCGACGAGTATATCGCTTGTACCACCGACGAAACGTTTGAACCCGTCTGTAATATCGAGCAATCGTTTGTACCAACTAGAAAACGGATGTACCCGTCTGCCCTATGGAGCAATCGTTTGTGCTCGTTCGTACAGACGAGTATATCGTTTATACCACCGAGAAAACGTTTGTTCCCGTCTGTATTATCGAGCAATCGGTTGTACCCATTCGTATCGACGAGGATATCGTTTGTACCAACGAGAAAACGTTTGTACGCGTCTGTACTATCGAGCAATTGTTTGTACGCGTCTGTAATATCAAACAATCGTTTTTACCCCCTCGTACTGACGAGTATATCGTTTGTGCCACCGAGAAAACGTTTGTACCCGTCTGTACTATCGAGCAATTGTTTGAACCCGTTCGCATGGACAGGTATGTCGTTTCTACGACCGAGAAATCGTTTGTACCTGTCTGTACTATCGAGCAATCGTTTGTACCCGGTCGTATCGAGGAGTATATCATTCGTAACACCGAGAAAATGGTTGTAACCTTCTGTACTATCGAGCAATAGTTTTTACTCGTCTCTATTGTCAAGCACTCATTTGTACTCCCTCGTACTGACGAGTATATCGTTTGTACTACCGAGAAAACGTATCCTGCATGCGGCAGCCGAGTGCGGCGTTCCGGCGGAGGGAAAGGGGAGGGCTGGTGTTAGAGAGTGGGGAGGCTAGTTTTTGGTGACGATGTCTTCCTGGCGATAGCTGGACCCGCGGGCGAGAGGGGGAGCCGCTGTCGACTCTGTGGGGGCTGGGGCATTATAGAGTCGCGGGTCTTTGAAAACCCATAAAATCTGATAATTTATTATCAACATTATAGATGTAAGCGGAGCATTTTTTTCTAGACTATTCACAGGAGTTTATATATATAAAAAACAACAACTTAGACAAATGTGTGCATGTATGTGTGTGTGTGTGTATTTTTTTTAAGAGGTTTAGCGGGAAAATGCCTCCGCACCGTAGCAAATAATTGCCGTGTGTCGGGCTTGCACCGACTAAAAACCCCCATTCCTCTGTGGCCTTACAAATTCTCCCGCGGGACGACCGCTAGGTATTACATCGCGGGAGAGGCCTTAGCCGTAGCTCTTCCTGCAGTGTTGTCAGACGACCTTACATCCCCCGTTCCACTCTAGATGTTATGAGTGGTTTAGGGTTTCGTGTCGCTGATTTAATCTATTACTGCCTGGTCTTCCGGCGTCGTCTTCTTCCTCGCACGTTCTGCACGTCGCAACTCCTTCATCACTGCGGCAGCATAAGCCGATACCGCTGTCCATGCGTCTGCTGACTTCAGCATCAACTCAACCAGGTTGTCCGGGGTGATGCTTGTCTCCAGCTGATCCTCGACTATCGCGCGGGAGGCACTAAAACGTGGGCATTGGAACAATGCATGTTCAGCGTTCTCCTCGACTGCTACACATGCTGGGCAGTCCGGGGAATCTTCATAATTAAACTTATAGAGATAAGCCCGAAACTAGCCGTGTCCTGAGATCACTTGAGTGAGATAATAGTTGAGCTCCCCGTGTAGACGGTTCACCCATATCTCCACCTTCGGGATTAGTCGATGTGTCCACCTTCCCTTGGGAGAAGCATCCCACATCGTCTGCCACTGGTTGAGACTGGTTGCTCTCGCTTCTGTCCTTGCATAACTGGGGTTTCTAGCTCCCTTCTGCTGGTACATCGATCTACGCTCCTCGGCAAGCACTTCAATGGGCAGCATTCCCGCGATTACGTTGATAGCGTCCTCGGAGACAGTGCGAAACGCACAGGCTACCCTCAAGGCGCTGACGCGATACGTTGCTGCAGCCTTCCTGCGGTACTCCTGGATTTTCAGTGCGTCAGCCCATATGGGTATGCCATAGGTGAGCACTGAGGTCGTCACTGATGACAGCAGTTTCCTCCTCTTCTGTCTGGGGCCACCAACATTAGGCATGAGTCGCGCCAGTGTGGTAGCCACCCCAGCGGCCTTTCTGCTGATCTGCTCGGTTTGCTCTTTGAAGTTCAGCCTCGCGTCGAGAATCACACCCAGGTACCGAATGAACGGTTGGGATGTGATTTCGGAGTTTCCAACCCTGAGCGTCACCGTTTCCATCACCTTCCTGCTGGATACGAGGAGTACTTCTGTTTTGTGGGCTGCAAGATGCAGTCCAACAGAAGACATCCATTCCTTTATCTTGGCGAAAGCTTCGCCGAAGAGTGCGGTGATTTGCTCCCGGAATTTGGCGATGACAATCAGCGCCGCGTCATCTGCGAACGCTACGATGGACACTCCTTTCGGCAATTTTAATAGCAGCAGATCATTGTACATGATGATCCACAGAAGCGGTCCAAGTACAGAGCCCTGAGGAACTCCTCCAGTCACCCTATACGTCTTTGGTCCATCCTCTGTGTCGTACATGAGCCACCTATTACATAGGTAACTCGCCACTATTCTCCGTAGGTACCATGGTACACCTAATGTTTTTAGGGCATCCATGATACACTTCCATATCGCCGAGTTGAAAGCGTTTTTGACGTCGAGAGCGACAACTGCGCAGTACTTCTTGGACCCTCTTGCCCATCGTTTCCCCGCAGACGACTCCTGCGCCTGCTTCACCACTGTGTTAATGGCATCCAGAGTAGAGCGCTTTTTTCTGAAGCCAAACTGGCCTTCCGCCAGTAGAGGGTCCACGACTTTCTCAATCCTGTTATGGATGATGCGCTCGAAGATCTTTCCGGCGGTATCCAGCATACAGAGCGGACGATAGGATGAAGGTTCGTCCGGTGGCTTCTTCCCTTTCGGGAGGAGCACTAGCTTCTGCCACTTCCACTTGTCCGGGAAGATTTCTTCCTTGAGACACGCATTGTACATGCCCAGGAATATTGCCGGTGCCAACTTGATCGCTGCCTTGAGTGCGATGTTGGGTATCCCATCCATGCCGGGGGCTTTATTGTTGCCCACCCTGGCAGTCGCCGTAAGAAGCTCTTCTTCAGTAATGGCTGGGATGACCTCATCGACGTCCTCCTCGAGTTGGTAGTCCTCGGGTTGCTCAGGGAACAGATGTGAAACAATCTTTTCCAGCAGGGCTACGTCCACAGGCGATGGCATTGGCTGGCTTTTCAGCCGAGTCATTACGACTTTGTACGGCCTGCCCCAGGGAGCATCTTCCACCTCGCTGAGCAGTTCGCCCCAGCTTTCAGCTTTACTCTGCTTGATAGCCTTTTTAAGGTTCAAGCGCGCCTTCCTGTGCTGTTCTTCCAAATCGGGAAACGAGCGTTTGCCTCGAGCTCGTTGCGCTAGGCGGCGAGTTCGATGACACTCCCTTCGGAGGCCGGCAATTTGTTCGCTCCACCAGTGTACCGCCGGTCGGAAGTCGACATTACGTTTCCGTGGCATTGTGGCATCGCATGCTTCGGTGACCCTCTGCATGACCACCTCGACCTTCTCGGTTGCACTTTCCGCTGCGAGGGGGCTGGTGTCAAAAGTTTCACGAAACAAGTCCGCGTCAAACATTTTCGCTTTCCAGCCCTTCCCGTTTGTCTTCGGTGCCTTCGCTGTTCCGCTGAAGTCACCGCGAATCTCCCAGAGTATCGCTTGATGATCACTGTGAGTATAGATATCACTGACTACCCAGTGGCACTGGTTTCCTCTTGCCAGGCTACTACTCACAAAAGTGAGGTCCACTATCGAGGAGGCTTCACCTTTAACAAAAGTGGGCTTTGTACCTGCATTAAGTAGTACTACATCCAATAAGGACATAGCCTCAAGCAGAGCTTGGCCCTTCCTGTTCGTCACTTTACTACCCCATTCCACAGCCCACGCGTTGTAATCTCCGGCTATGGCTACCGGGAAGCGTTGTTTAGCGTCTGCGACTAAGTTGTCGAGAAAATTCTCAAACTCATAAGTCGTCAGACTAGGCGGTGCGTAACAACTGTAGAAATGAACTCCTTTGGCTTTTATTCTCACAAAACCAGTTTCCATCCGACTCGCAAGATCCTGAAATGGAAGTTTTCCGCAGGACCAAATTGCAGCCTTCCCACTTGCGTCAGATTCCCAAGGTTACGTGTCTAGATGTCTATATGGTTCCGAGAGTATCGCCAAGTCAGGCTTCAGCTCGCGCACAGTCTGCATGAGAAGGTCCTGTGCTGCTTCACAATGGTTGAGGTTCAGCTGGAGTACTCTCATTTGCATCGTTTTTGGAGTGCCTGGAGAGCCTGGAGAGCCCGCGTATACGCTGGACACCGGCTGCTACCTGCGATGTGGGCTGTGGGTGCCCCATCTCCCGCTTCTGGACATATGACACACTTTGCGCTTGCTGTGCATTCGGCAACTTTGTGGCCAGTGTTACCGCACTTGATGCAGTCTTTAGCCCGATCGACGTTGCTCTTGCAGTTCCGTGATAAGTATCCAAATTTCCAGCACTTGAAACACTTTAGTGGTCTCACCACCTCTCGGATTCTGCAACTACACCAGCCGACTCGGATGATTCCTGTATCCAGAAGTTTCCGGGCAGCAGGCACCATGAGTCGTATTACCGCGGTCTGAGTTCTGCCATATGCTTTACGCAGAGACTTGAGAGAGTATTCCGTGACGGAATAGTCCGGTTCCAAGACTCTCTGCAGGGCCGCCGATATCTCCTCCTTCGTCGCGTCCTCTTCCAGGTCCTTGATCTCCAGATCAACTTCCTGGACTTTACTCTGGACCGTTGCTGATTCACCAAGAACACCTTCGAATTGGTTTCGCAATTCCGGTGCTTTGGCTGAGCTCTCCTTATTCAGAACGATCAGCAGATCTCCCGCGTTCGTTCTGCGTACCTTTTTGACGCATTCACCTGCATCCTTGAGCGTCGGATCCTTCTTTATACGACTTAGGATCTCCGCATAGCTCAAGTCACCCTTTTTGTGGATGACGAGAGCGTTGGGCAGAGTCGGCCGTTCGCGAGGTTTCTGCGCCTTCTTCTGAGGCTGCTTCTCGGATATCTTGTGCGATCTTTTCTTCTTTCGCGCAGTCTGCCACTTCTGCTCCGATCTCTCGCCCTTATCCCCGGATTGACCAGCCAATGGCTCCACCAGCTGCTTCTCCTTCGGCTCCTTTCCGTCGGTCGACGTCGGTGTAACCCTCTTTTTCCTCTTCGCCTTGCTTACTTGCGTTGAGGTACCGCCCACGTCCATGCCTTCTTCGTTCCGCTCCTTGTTAGGGAGAGTAGATTTCGCTTGGCTTAGGGTCGGCGTGGTTTGCGTTCCTCCAGTCAACGTTGCCGCCTGTGGCTTCGCACTCCACGTTACCAGCTCCTCTATGCCTTTCCAAGTACTGGTAAGCATAGGAACCCATCGCTGGATCTCCTTGTGGAGGTTTTTCTTCTGCTGGATAAAAGAGGCTAGGCTCTCCAGCGTCTTTCCGTGCCTCTCCACCAACTTTAAAATCTCCTTTCGATTTCCACCTGTCTCTTCCTTTTCTTCACTTGAAACATTATGCGCCATGGAGGCCAAGTGGCCCACCTCCGTGGTACTGCGGTTGTTCGATGACGACGCCCGGGAGCCCGCTTGGTCACTCCCTGAAGGCGCCGGTACTGGGGTTCCGTGCCCCTGCACCCTAATCGGTATATCCTTTATTGGACTGCCCATAATCATTTGGTATCGAGGTTTGTTCCCCGTGTCTGTTGGTCCACGGGAGGTATTTTAATTGCCTCCTGCCCTGTATATCTATATAGACATTTCAATATCCATATCTATATCCAGATAGATATCTCTATATGTATATCTATATCTATATAGATATTTGTACATCTATGTCTATATTTATATACGAGGGCTTCCCCCTATCCGCCGCCTGGGGACGCGCCACGTAGGGGTTTCAGACTCCCCATGTGGGATTATTGTGTGTGTGTGTGTGTGTGTGTGTGTGTGTGTGTGTGTGTGTGTGTGCGTGCGTGCGTGCGTGCGTGCGTGCGTGCGTGCGTGCGTGCGTGCGTGCGTGCGTGCGTGCGTGCGTGCGTGCGTGCGTGCGTGCGTGCGTGCGTGCGTGCGTGCGTGCGAGTGAGTGTGTGTGTGCGTGTGTGTGTGTGTGTGTGTGTGTGTGTGTGTGTGTGTGTGTGTGTGTGTGTGTGTGTGTGTGTGTGTGTGTGTGTGTGTGTGTGTGTGTGTGTGTGTGTGTGTGTGTGTGTGTGTGTGTGTGTGTGTGTGTGTGTGTGTGTGTGTGTGTGTGTGTGTGTGTGTGTGTGTGTGTGTGTGTGTGTGTGTGTGTGTGTGTGTGTGTGTGTGTGTGTTACGTAGAGGACTAAGAGAAGGTGCATGAATTTATCAAGCATTTAATTTTAATCCGAATTTATCCGAAAGTCTTAAATTTTACGACCCTTTTTTTTCTTACGTCGAGCGCCAGGGACCGTCATACCCTATCGCTTCGCATGTGCAACTCGAGCCTTATCATTCCATAGGTCCTCACTTGAAAACCCATAAAATTTTACGACAGCATGCGACGAAGACAGTGATCCGGGGAAAAAAATGCATTTCCATTTTACAGGGCTTTAGTTTTTCATCTCTGAATGATAATATATACAGAGAGTGCAACGTCAAAACCTTGATGCCGACACTTGCGATCATGCAGGTCTGGACAAGTTAGCCCTATGGTTAAGGATTTTTTCTTCGTTAACACCACTCTTCAAGCTATTAGAATTTTTTTATTGCTCCGCTATTCAGAGCATATATATGATAACGGGGTGTTTATTTTGAAAAACTATAAACTTTCGGAGATCTATGGGTAAAGACCTTTTTTAGGCTTCGACCGTGGACCATTTGAGCGCCGATGGAGAGCCGATGAATTTTTTTTTCACTACACCCATCTCGACTGAGATGCTCTTTTATTTTTCCCGGCAATCCAATGCGATATTAGAATATTCTCGTGGGTTGGTGATATTTTCCGAGATGGTAGGGAAAGACGAAAAATGTCTAAAGGGGAAAACCATTTTTAATGATCTGCTGCGCTCAAAAGTGTTCGCACTTTGAATCGAGCAGTCAGTTCGTGAACATCATCTCTTTTGGGAAGCCTCGTTTCATCAAATATGGAGGGCAACACGGAGAAGTCAGAACAAATCTTGCACGACCAAGCCGCGCTTCTAAGTTCATATGAAGATTTTGCTATGTGGGAACAACGGTGCGTTGAATTTATCGAAGAATTGGAAACGCAAAGCCGGATTAAGCGCCCGCGACTATCAATTGGACTTCAACAGTCATTGATAGCCCAAATAGCGTGGCTGGAAGGGTTGAGGAATTCTGTGCATAATCATTTTATACACACGGGTGCAGGACACGGTCATCATGGGCTAATCTGGCGAGAGATTGACACTTCCTTCAATAGTCGAATATTGACCGGTTCCATAATCAATCGCAACCACATCGAACCACCGCAATTTCTCAACGATGCTCGCGACCTAGGGCTTCAACATGCACAAAATACTATCTGCAAGCACAACAGTATCAAAGTTAATACAGTGTTTAATGGCGAATTCGCGAGTGGAGACAAACATGCTAATAAAAGTGTCAACACGCGAAAATGTGAACTCTTTAACACAAGCGATTTGAATGAGTGGTACCAGCAACGCGTGATGGAGCCCACTTTAACCTTACTCGACGAATTTCAAGAACGAGATAGTGGCTGGGCTCTACGGAAAATACTTAACCTCGAGATAAATGTGAATAAGTATAATCCGATGCGTGCTGGGTGCTCCATATCATTACCGCGGGAAATAATGATGAAGAGAGCTGTGATCAACGTCAAATCCAACGATAACGCATGTTTCGCGTGGGCAGTTATCGCTGCTTTATACCCAGCCGAACGAAACAGTGACCGTCCGCCATCTTACCCACATTACTCAAGCGTACTGAATCTACAGGACATTCAATTCCCGGTAACCAAACACCAAATAAAAAATTTGGGCTGCAAAACAACTTATCCATCAGCGTGTACACCACCACCACCACGGCCAAAAAGGACATCATTCCAATACGCGTGACTCAACATAAGAAGGAAAAGCACATCAATTTGCTGTACATGCAAGATACTGCGGACAACAATGTGGGGCACTGCGTATGGATCAAGAATCTGTCGAGACTCGTGAGGGCACAACTAACCAAAATGGAGCATAGAAAATATATCTGTGATCGGTATGTACTTACCATAATATATATATTAATAGGCAATTATATATGCTAGGCGAATTAAACAAAAAACAATCTTTTTTTGCAGATGTTTGCACTACTTTGGTTCCGAGGAAAAATTGCAATCGCACGAGGTCGATTGTGGGGCGATAAACGACTGCGCGATCCGACTACCGAATGACACCAATAAGTGGCTCCAGTTCAGCAATTTTAGCCGGAAAGAGCGACATCCTTTCATCGTTTATGCTGATTTGGAGTGTGTGCTGGCAAAGACCAATGAGAAGACCCAAGCAAAAGATATGTATCAACACCATGAAGTGTTTAGTATTGGATATTACGTGCGTTGTTCGTGTGACGATTCATTGTCTTCATATCACTCGCGTCGCAGTGCTGATTGTGTCTCATGGTTTGTCAAAGAACTGAAAAATCTAGCATTGCGCATAAAAGAAATTTTCTGCGACAATGTCCTAATGATTTATCTGACACCGAGCGAGTGGGCAAGTTTTCGCAAAGCGACCCAATGTCATATATGCAGGAAACCATTCGCGCAAGACGATATACGCGTTCGAGATCATTGCCATCTGACTGGACGCTATCGAGGCCCTGCCCATTCTAATTGCAATTTAAACTACAAACAGTCATTCTTCATTCCAGTAGTTTTTCACAATTTATCGGGTTACGATGCACATTTTATCATCAAGGAAGTAGCCACAGCGTTCGAAGGAAAGACTGATGTGCTTCCAATCACAAAAGAGAAATACATCTCCTTCACGAAGCACATTCAAATCACAGACGATTCTAAACAGAAAATCCAATTGCGCTTCATCGATTCATACAAATTCCTCAATACCAGTCTCGACAAATTAGCCTCATTTTTGACCGAGGACAAACTCAAAATTTTACGCATGCAATTTTCAACTCTATCGACGGAAAATTTCAATTTGCTGACGCGAAAAGGGGTCTTCCCTTATGAGTATATTGACCACGTGAGCAGGTTGGATGACACTTGCCTACCACCACGTGACGCATTTTATAGTTCCCTGACAGATGCTACAGTATCCTAGAGTGAGTACGCACATGCGGAGAACGTTTGGGAGTGGTTCTCCATACGAACGCTGGGTGACTATAGCGATTTGTACTTGAAGACAGATGTCTTGTTATAAGCTGATATTTTCGAAAACTTTCGGAATGCGTGCATTGACAGCTATGGCCTAGATCCCGCGTATTACTACACATTACCGGGGTATACCTGGGATGCAATGTTAAAACACTCGAATGTTAAGTTTGAATTACTAACTGACATCGATATGGTTTTATTCGTTGAGCGGGGTATACGCGGTGGTCTCAGTCAATGCTCAAACCGATATGCACACGCTAATAATAAATACATGGAGTCCTTTGATCCATCGAAAGCATCATCATATTTGATGTATTTTGACGTCAACAATTTGTATGGATGAGTAATGTGTCAACCCTTGCCATATTTGCAGATTTTCGATGGGTCAACGACGTGTCCAAGTTTGATCCATTATCCATCTCGCTAGACTCACCTATAGGCTACATCCTTGAGGTCAACTTGGAATATCCCCAATTTCTACATGATGCGCACAAAGACCTACCGTTTTGCCCAATACACGAAAAACCACCGGGTAAGCAGCAGGAAAAGCTGCTAGCAACCGTTTGCGATAAAAAACGCTACATCATACACTACAGAAATTTACAACAATGTTTACGTCATGGACTTTGCCTCACGAAAATCCATAGGGTATTACAATTCACACAATCCCCATGGCTACGTTCATATATCGAGTTAAATACTCAGTTTCGAACGTTGGCCAAAAACGATTTTGAAAAGAATTTATTCAAATTGATGAATAATGCGGTGTTTGGAAAAACGATGGAGAATGTGCGCAATCATGTAGATGTAAAGCTTTTGACAAAATGGGAGGGCAGCTATGGCGCGGAGGCAATGATTGCGAAGCAAAACTTTCACAGCCGAAACGTTTTTTCCGAAAAACTCGTTGCCGTAGAATTGCGCAATCTCGAGGTGAAGTTCAACAAGCCGATATATGTAGATATGTGCATACTCGACATATCCAAAACGTGCTTGTATGGATTTCATCACGAGTATATGGTACCATCGGAATAAATGTAAAGTGATGTATACCGATACAGATAGCCTCATATATGCCATTGAGAGCGAAGATGTATATGCAGACATGAAGTGTGACATTGAAAAATTTGATACGAGCGACTATTCAGCGGACAATAGGTATGATATGCCGCTTGTCAACAAGAAGGTACCCGGTCTCATGAAACACGAATGCAATTGTGCAATTATGACCGAGTTCATTGGACTTCGATCGAAAATGTACGCGACACGTGTCGAGAGTAAGAAGGACACGAAAAAAGTTAAAGGTGTCAAGAGCAGTGTTGTGGCTAGGACAATCACGTTTGACGATTATGCCCGATGCTTGAAGGAAGACATTGAAATGATGCGTAGTCAAACGTGTATTCGATCGAAGTTGCACAAGGTCTACACCATTCGTGAGACGAAAATCGCTCTAAGTCCTCGTGATGATAAGCGGTATATCATACCTGGGACCTCTGATACCCTACCATGGGGGCATTACAGAATACCGTCGTGAAAAGTTTTGTAATTTTTTTTTCCACAACCTTGATGTAAAATTGTGTATATTTCTGTGAATATTGATGTATAAAACTCGTGAAAATTATGTATATATTTTGTTCACTCGATGTTAAAATTATGTTTATTGTATATATTTAATTGTGCAAGAATGGATTTATTATTTTCCGTAAATAAAGAAGCGGACTTTTTATAATCACATGTGTTTATTCACTCCATCCATCTCCTCACGTTCCACGAAAAAGGGCGACGGCGAGAAGCGGGAAGCAAGCCTGCTGTGGAGTCGGTCGGAGGCCTTGGGGGGATGCGGGGACGACCAGCAGGTCAAGAGTCATAAAACATACATATTTTTCCATTTTCTTTATTATCGACTACAAATCGGATTTACTTATCCAACTATTGTGGCTATTATCGAAACCTAACCACTTTACAAACATTCGATTACCGCGCTTCTTAAATACCGCTTCAATGAGATAGATATCGGGGTGCTTGACCCTGCTCTTGTTCGTAGAAGCCACCGGCGATCGGTTCATCTTTATGCTCCTTCAAGTGGTACGTCACGGGATGAGTTTTTTTCACACGATAGATTGTAAATATTTCCGTTGTCCAGTTTGGGGTGTAACCCTTTTCGAAAAAAGTCTTAAATTTGCTGATTCTCACTTTATCACCAACGGCGAATTTCGGCGATCTTTTCATTGGAGGCTTATTGAAAATCTGCTGCAATTGCTTCTCATTTTCCGCGTTGACATTTCTTGGCTTCATCTTTATGGTGCGGTGTACAGAATCGTTGTACTCGGCAATTAGATTATCAAGAATATCGATCCACTTATAATTACCACGAAGACTAAATTGCATCCACATCTTGTTCTTCAATGTACGATTGAAACGCTCGCAAATAGATGCCTTCAAGTTGCTATATGTTGAATACATGTGAATATTGTACTTTTTCATGATGGCCTTAAAGTCACAATTGTAGAATTCTTTTCTCCGATCAACGTGTAAGTTCTGCGGTATGCGTCCCTTAACGAGGATCGACTTCATTGCTGCCGCTACATCTTTACCACTCTTACTCAGCATTGGCACGGCCCAGGCGAATTTTGAGAAGGTATCGATGACGGTGAGGAGAAATTTGTGTTTGGAGTTGCGACGCGCGTATGATGACATATCGACGAGATCAGCTTGCCAGGTCTCGTCCAAGCCACGGATGTCCACATGTCGACGCAGATAGTTTCGTCGAGCAGGTTTATGTAGCTCCAGCACGAGAGCGCTCCTTTTTTCGTTCATTTTCCAGTCCACTCAGTCGTGCGTCTAATTCAGCAATGACGTTTGAATTACGAATCACCAAAACTTGTAGAGCTTTGACATCGGCCTCGAGTGTCCTCGCAATGTCTCGTAGCGTAGCTTCAAGTCCATTAACCAACAAGTGACTACTCTCTTTCATTTCTTTGCGTATGTTCTTAATGATAGTTCGAGATTTCTTTTGTAACGCACTTAGAGTGATGGCGTCATCTTCTCCTTCCCGATTTGCAATGTTACACAATCGTTTCTGCTCCAAGTCATAATGACCATCTGTGGTAATTCTAAAGCCTATCCCAGGTCGACCTGGAGGACCTTGCTTACTGTGGAGTACACTCCTACTTGAATGACGTCCAAACACATCGACACTCATGATGAGAATGCGTAAATTCCCCGATGTCGAGTTAATAAATGATTTCAGCTTCACACAATTCCTCAATAATCGATATAATGTCATTCGCATGTGATGAATTTCCGGCTGCTTGGGATGCCAGAAGCAAGCGAAGACGATCCACTAGCTCGTTTGGATTGTTCAAATAAATATAGTCCAATTGGGTGTTTTTTTCTAGCTAGCTTATACTTTGGCATACCCTGTACCACATGATGATCGACTATATTTGCGATATATGTGTTAAATTTGTGGCTGGTGTTACGTCGTACAGCCTCACTAGGCTTATACAATTTTTTGTGAGCATTCGTCGCAATGACAATCTTTTCGTATTTTTCAAATCATCCGGTGTGAGAGTTTCGACATTAGGCACTTTTTTAAACAACAGCTCCGTTAATCCAACAGTTTTCGCATAACTCGCATCTCCCACACGGATGTGTTGAGAGTCGAAAATTATCGGAGAATTGCCAATCATTAATTTGTTGTTAGCGAGATTTCGTACACCGTATTATACATCCAAGGTTGACTTTCTATTTGTTTGTAATAGCAGGAGATATTCGCTGATCAGCTCATCGACATTTTGCGAGGCATCATCATCCTCATATATCAATTTGCAAGAATCTTGTGTTTCACTCTTCAAGGAATCATGTGCCGCATTTTGATTCTTCACACTATTTAACGCATCTTCTCTTTCTTCTACAACATTATCACCCACGTTTTCATCCTTAATTTCCTCCTTCACCGCCACCACCTCACCATTTTTATACGACACCAATTTCTCCAAAGGTCCCACTATAGGCTTAAAGACATCCTGCATTCTCTGCTGATCGTTATCTTTCCCAATTTTCATCATTCGATGCTTTCGTCTGATTGCATCGCTCGCCTTGGCAATACATCCTTTTCACGCAACAATTGTTCGCTCTTCATGTTGTCACTACCACGGCATGCGCAATACTGTCTCTTCAACTACCAGCGACGAGTCATTTATCAATGGTGAGAAACCAATCAAAACCTTGTCTATATGGACCATCATTAATATCGCTATCCTTGTCAATCGTGATAAATGCATACTTGTCAGAATTCCAGCATTTGACGCACATGTTTTTAAAGGACCTATAAGTCATATCCGTATTAACATGGTCATTGTAGACGTGTTTGAGATTCATATCATCCTGCTTGAAAAGCACCACGAAATTTGCATTATCCCTCACGAGATGTTTGGAAATACGAGTATACGTCTGACAAAAATAAAAATTGTCAGCAATCTCGTGTCGTCCCATGGAAAAGAAGGCCCGAACATTATCCTGCTTTTCGCATGCTATGTCATCAAAGATGAATATAGAGTTGGATCGTGCATCACTTGGTGCTATCACTTGTTCATGTGCTTCGAATGGATGATATTCAACTTCACTCACAGGTTCGAGTAGGTTTTCGTGCAACTTATACTTTGGCTGCTTGAGCGATTTGGAATGCAAGTAAATATTCTCAAATCTCAAACCATTCGGATGGATGATGAGAGTGAGCAAAGCGTTGGTTTTCCCACAATTCGATGGACCGCAAAACAGTGCACGTATGCTATTCGGTAATAAATTCCCATGGCGTTTTTGTTTCTTTTTTCCTCCACGGTCTTCGACAAACTCGTCGAAATTTATCACGGGAAGTCCGCCTCCGATAGTTTGCTTCCTGGACGTCATCTCACACACGACTAATGGCGAAATCATGTAAATAGGCTTCTTATAGGGATTATCCGTCAGTCGCGTATTGTCTTTAGACATGATTGTGCATGGGAAGAGTGGTAAAGGTTTGGTCAACCGCCTAATCAACAAACTCCCCGTTGAACTACATTTGCCTGGATATCAGTATTGTGGACCAGGCACAAAGTTGGCCAAGCGCCTTGCTCGTGGTGATCCGGGCATTAATACATTGGATACGGCTTGCAAACAACACGATATTGCGTATTCGAAAAATCCGGATAATCTTGAGGCGAGACATTTGGCGGATAAAGTGTTGGCTGAACAGGCTAGGCAACGTGTTACCGCGAGAGACGCTAGTATCGGTGAAAAAGCCGGTGCTTGGGGTGTGGCAAATATTATGAAGACAAAGAGAAAATTTGGCATGGGGATAAAGACCCGCAAGGGTGGCGTTTGTTTGAAAAATATAATTGGCGCTGCAAAGAAGACAATGATTGAAAGTAATGATCCGCATAAGATTATCAAATCAGCTCTAAAGGGTGCTCGTGCAGCGGTAAAGTTGTAAGGTGGTAAAGTGCGCACACCTCGCGTTTTACCTGTACCCCATAAAATTGGTGGTTTATTACCCTTCCTCGTGCCCATTTTTGCGGGTCTTAGCGCTGCGGGTGCTTTGTCGAGTGGTGCGGCTAGTATAGTTAGAGCTGTAAATGCTGCTCAAGCAGCTAAGCGTGAATTGAATGAAAGTAAGCGTCATAATCGAACAATTGAAGCAATTGCATTAGGTCGGGGTCTACATCTGAAACCATATAAGCAGGGATTGGGCCTTCATATTAAGCCAAAAAACTAGAAGTAACGCTACCACACCAACCCCTCAGCGACCGCAACCTACTCAAATATGCAAAAATCCTAAAGATTCCACATTTTCGTGGAGTTTACATGCGCGATACATTGCCAGCGAGCGGACCTCTCAAATATGAAGCAGCAATTGTAAATTTGGATGAAAATGTTGGTCCTGGAACACACTGGGTCGCTTACAAAAAGACCGGATCGAAAGTCATGTACTTTGATAGTTTCGGCAATCTTCCAGCACCATCCGAGCTCATGAGATATTTCCATGTCGGTAGCGTTCATTATAATTATACTAGATATCAGGAATATGATACGATTGAATGTGGACATTTGTGCCTCAAGTTTCTTTGTCGGCGGCTGCAGCACAAAGACAAATATACACTATATAGAGGAGGGAAATGACGTGGAGAATTCAGTTGTCAATTTACCAGCATCATGGGTGATAGTTTAACATTGACCATATCTGGCTCATCGTCCATACTTGAGGTGCAATACTTTCCCCCCATCGAACTCTCGCCATACAAAAATTATACCCTCGGTCTCGTGGAATTGTTAACCTTTAACACTACTCCCAATATCGACGTTGACCACGATAAACTTTACGTGGGAGATGAGGTGTTAACGATACCTACGGGCAGTTATGAAATAGAGGATATTGAGACGTTCGTACAAGCAGAACTGGCGCGTAAAAACATCAAAATTAGCATTAAACCCAATAATAATACGCTACGCAGTGAGATCGAGTGTGATCGTGATGTCAATTTTGAGCCAAAAGATTCTATTGGTCATCTACTAGGCTTCACCGCACGCAAATTGGAAGCCAATAAAAGACACGAATCTGATCTTCCAGTAGCCATTCTCAAAGTGAACTCCCTACGCGTTGAGTGCAACATTAACGCTGGCGCCTATATTAACGGACAAAAAGTACACACAATTCACGAATTTTTTCCATCTGTGCCACCGGGCTATAAGATCATTGAAGTTCCCTCCCACGTAATTTATCTGCCAATCACGTGCCGAACGATTGACGCGATACAGCTTCACATAGTGGATCAAGACGGTGATTTTGTAAATTTCCGCGGTGAAGTGATCACCATACGCCTGCATATAAAGTCGTGATGGGCATTGTTTTCAACAGATCTTCCAATAACAATAAACGGTCATGGATAAAAACATTCAGTCGTCGGCCAGCGCCCAAAGTGCTAACACCTCAAAACATGCTACTCTTGAAGAGTTTGGGTCTCAAAGTGCGTGGCGACAGCGTGTAAAAAATTATTTAGTCTGTGCTCTGTGCATCTGTAGCGTGAAGTGGAAGAAGAAATTGTAAACATTCAGACACTCGTGGTCTTTGATGAATCCATCATCCATTGTGAGATTCACGCTCATCAGCCATATGCATCTTCAACCTTCAATAACAGCGATGAAATCCGTATTGCCATCCAACATCAAGACCTCTCCATCCTGCCAAGCAAGAGTTCGCTACACATATGTGGAAAATTATCCAAGCGTGATGGGGCGCCAACCACTGCTACAAGTCTCGTCAACAATGCCATTTGTCATTTGTTTGAGGAAGTGCGATATGAATTGAATGCCATAGAAATCGATCGTAATAAGAATGTCGGCATAACGAGTGTAATTAAGGGATATTCATCTCTCTCACCGGGCAAAAGTTCTATGCTCGAGAACACTGGATGGCTCGATGTCGAAGAGACCAAGCAGATTGTGGATGTATCGGGAAACTTTGATGTCTGTATACCGCTGAGCATGCTCCTCGGATTTGCCGAAGATTATCGGAAAATTGTCGTAAATGCCAAGCACGAGTTGATTCTCACGAGACCAAAGACCGATGACAATGCCATTGTACAAACAGCGCCCGAAGACTACAAACTCGTATTGCATAAAATAGAATGGTTCGTGCCGTATGTGACAGTCTCGGATCAGCGAAAAATTCAACTGTTAAAGTTTCTCGCCAAAGACGCACCAATCTCCATGAGTTTCCGAACATGGGAACTGTATCAATATCCATTGCTGCCTACCACCTCCAAGCATGTGTGGTCTGTGAAAACTTCGAATCAGCTGGAGAAGCCACGATATGTCATACTCGCGCTGCAGACCGAACGGAAAAATAAGAAACAACACAATGCGAGCCACTTTGATCATTGTAACCTGAGCGACGTCAAACTATACCTCAACTCGCAATGTTATCCGTATGGAAATTTGAATTTGAACATTGATCAAAATCAATATGCTCTTCTCTACGAGATGTATGCAAACTTTCAACCGACCTATTACAACAAAGAGGCTGAACCATGGCTGAGTAGGATGGAATTTTTAGAAAAAGCCCCCCTCGTTGTCATTGACTGCTCAAAACAAAACGATTCGCTCAAGACCGGTCCTGATGATGTGCGCCTTGAGTTTGAATTGAAAAACAATAGTCCACCGCAAACTTCAGCGTACTGCATGATCCTCCATGATCGTATTGTCGAGTACAATCCAATCAGTGGTGGGGTTAAAAAATTGGTCTAAAATCATGTCAATGATCCGCGCCCACTTCAGTCAACATGAAGCTTATCGTCGACGTGCAAGGGTTCAAGAGACCCGTCAACGAATTTGTCCTAAAGGAGATGTCCATCATCGAAGTCCATGAGAAGAACGCTGAACCGCTGACATTCTTCTTCGATGCACGATTCGCCTGGGACGCTTTACCGGCCAAGTACAAAATGACAAACAAGTGGCTGGAACGCAATTATCATGGAATACGATGGGAACACAGCGGCATACCATACGATGCAGCTAGAACGACAATTCGAGGATTCTTGGAAGGAGCTCCTACGATGTATGCCAAGGGATTCGAGAAGTGCTCATGGCTATCGAGATTCGCTGATTCAGCAACAAAAGTAATCGATCTGGAGACTCTGGACTGTCCATCGCTGCAGAAGTTGCCGAAAATCGCAAACGTTAAATGTCCCCATCATTCCTTCAATGCAAAATACAATTGCGCCAAAGCGAATGTAAAGTCGTTGAAAAGCTGGCTCTCTGTGTACGAAGCGTTGTGTGAGCGAGGGATTTTTTTTAAATGAATAAAAACATTTTGAACAAAAATCGTTCTCCATTTATTTCCTATATCTACGGCGAATACAGTTTGACGACAATATTTTTTTTTTCACATTATATTCGATGAAAAAGTTTTTTCGTACATTTTTACATAGCACCAAGCGTTGAAAACTCTACGATGATGATTGTGATGCAAACAGTCCTTGCACTCTGCGATGGTGACGATGCCAGCTGCCGCTGAACTCGTTGTATCCACCGGGCCTTCACGAGCGTTCTTTTCCACCATACTCAGACTCGAGCGTCGAAAACTCTACGATGATGATGACTGTGATGCAAACAATCCTTGCACTCTACGATGGTGATGATGCTGGCTGCTGTTAAACTCGTTGTTTCCAACGGGCCTTCACGAGCGTTCTTTTCCACCATACTCAGACTCGATGGAACTCGACGCTGTTGTATTTTCCACCAATGTACTTCATGTAGAGTTGACCATTGCGCGCCAGTTGCAGCATACTCTCGAACATTTTCAGATCTTGATCGAAGGCCTTTACCAGCCGCGCTGGCAAGAAGACGGCAAACTCATTTGCAACGTCCACGATGGAGCGTTTTCCAAACTTGGTCTGTACAGCTCTCATGTCCGTGATTTGATGATCCGAATGGACGTGGAGTTCTGACAGCTTCTTCGTTGGGAGGAATTCCGCCATCAGGCTGACTTTGTTGATATTTGAGAGATCCATTTTCACTCTTTTTCAAAGTTCTTTTCGGAGAAGTTGATGGTGCGTTGAAATAGTGCAGTCTGAGCTTGGACCACGAAATCATAAGCTCCCTCGTAACCCCACCACTCAGATTCTAAAAACTTCTCCCCACTTATCCAATCATAGGCACGTGTAACAGGTTCAAACACGTTCGAAGAACCCCGCACGTAGAGAATTTCCCCCCTCGCAACACTTTTCACAGTACCGACGTTGGGGTGGGGGACCATCAATGTGATCCTTCATCTGTGGGGTATTATAATGCTCCATGCATGGAAGATACGATATCACTTCACTATCGTTCCGATGATGCTCCGGCAAACGATCCCACAGTAAACCAATAAAGTTAGCCCTATACTGTAGGAGCAAGACCTTTGGAACCTGTTCGAGCTCGTTTTTGGTCAAGTCCAGGGGGTGCTTGGCCGGATGCACTGCGTACATACTTACACATGTGAACATCTTGACGTAATCTTGTGGAATGAAACCTCGACGGGTTGAAACTTGTTGTGGAATAACGCTGCAGCTGCATGCAATAAATAAAGCATTTTATGGGCTTTAAAGGGCCACTCTTCATATGGGAACTATCGTTATCTCAGTCTCGAAAATTTTCCTAGCCATAAATGGGAGTTTCCCACACACACGCACGCACACACACACACACACACACGCCCACAAGCACGCACGCACGCACGCGCGCACACACACACACACACACACACACACACACACACACACACACACACCCACATGGGGAGTCTGAAACCCCTACGTGGCGCGTCCCCAGGCGGCGGATAGGGGGAAGCCCTCGTATATAAATATAGACATAGATGTACAAATATCTATATAGATATAGATATACATATAGAGATATCTATCTGGATATAGATATGGATATTGAAATGTCTATATAGATATACAGGGCAGGAGGCAATTAAAATACCTCCCGTGGACCAACAGACACGGGGAACAAACCTCGATACCAAATGATTATGGGCAGTCCAATAAAGGATATACCGATTAGGGTGCAGGGGCACGGAACCCCAGTACCGGCGCCTTCAGGGAGTGACCAAGCGGGCTCCCGGGCGTCGTCATCGAACAACCGCAGTACCACGGAGGTGGGCCACTTGGCCTCCATGGCGCATAATGATTCAAGTGAAGAAAAGGAAGAGACAGGTGGAAACCGAAAGGAGATTTTGAAGTTGGTGGAGAGGCACGAAAAGACGCTGGAGAGCCTAGCCTCTTTTATCCAGCAGAAGAAAAACCTCCACAAGGAGATCCAGCGGTGGGTTCCTATGCTTACCAGTACTTGGAAAGGTATAGAGGACCTCGTAACGTGGAGCGCAAAGCCACAGGCGGCAACGTTGACTGGAGGAACGCAAACCACGCCGACCATAAGCCAAGCGAAATCGACTCTCCCTAACAAGGAGAGGAACGATGAAGGCATGGACGTAGGCGGTACCTCGACGCAAGTAAACAAGGCGAAGAGGAAAAAGCGGGTTACACCGACGTCGACCAACGGAAAGGAGCCGAAGGAGAAGCAGCTGGTGGAGCCATTGGCTGGTCAATCCGAGGATAAGGGCGAGATATCAGAGCAGAAGTGGCAGACTGTGCGAAAGAAGAAAAGATCGCACAAGATATCCGAGAAGCAGCCTCAGAAGAAGGCGCAGAAACCTCGCGAACGGCCGACTCTGCCCAACGCTCTCGTCATCCACAAAAAGGGTGACTTGAGCTATGCGGAGATCTTGAGTCGTATAAAGAAGGATCCGGCGCTCAAGGATGCAGGTGAATGCGTCCAAAAGGTACGCAGAACGAACGCGGGAGATCTGCTGATCGTTCTGAATAAGGAGAGCTCAGCCAAAGCACCGGAATTGCGAAACCAATTCGAAGGTGTTCTTGGTGAATCAGCAACGGTCCAGAGTAAAGTCCAGGAAGTTGATCTGGAGATCAAGGACCTGGAAGAGGACGCGACGAAGGAGGAGATATCGGCGGCCCTGCAGAGAGTCTTGGAACCGGACTATTCCGTCACGGAATACTCTCTTAAGTCTCTGCGTAAAGCATATGGCAGAACTCAGACCGCGGTAATACGACTCATGGTGCCTGCTGCCCGGAAACTTCTGGATACAGGAATCATCCGAGTCGGCTGGTGTAATTGCAGAATCCGAGAGGTGGTGAGACCACTAAAGTGTTTCAAGTGCTGGAAATTTGGACACTTATCACGGAACTGCAAGAGCAACGTCGACCGGGCTAAAGACTGCATCAAGTGCGGTAACACCGGCCACAAAGTTGCCGAATGCACAGCAAGCGCAAAGTGTGTCATATGTGCAGAAGCGGGAGATGGGGCACCCACAGCCCACATCGCAGGTAGCAGCCGGTGTCCAGCGTATACGCGGGCTCTCCAGGCTCTCCAGGCACTCCAAAAACGATGCAAATGAGAGTACTCCAGCTGAACCTCAACCATTGTGAAGCAGCACAGGACCTGCTCATGCAGACTGTGCGCGAGCTGAAGCCTGACTTGGCGATACTCTCGGAGCCATATAGACATCTAGACACGCAACCTTGGGAATCTGACGCAAGTGGGAAGGCCGCAATTTGGTCCTGCGGAAAGCTTCCATTTCAGGATCTTGCGAGTCGGATGGAAACTGGTTTTGTGAGAATAAAAGCCAAAGGAGTTCATTTCTACAGTTGTTACGCACGGCCTAGTCTGACGACTTATGAGTTTGAGAATTTTCTCGACAACTCAGTCGCAGAAGCTAAACAGCGCTTCCCGGTAGCCATAGCCGGAGATTACAACGCGTGGGCTGTGGAATGGGGTAGTAAAGTGACGAACAGGAAGGGCCAAGCTCTGCTTGAGGCTATGTCCTTATTGGATGTAGTACTACTGAATGCAGGTAGAAAGCCCACTTTTGTTAAAGGTGAAGCCTCCACTATAGTGGACCTCACTTTTGTGAGTAGTAGCCTGGCAAGAGGAAACCAGTGCTACTGGGTAGTCAGTGATATCTACACTCACAGTGATCATCAAGCGATTCTCTGGGAGATGCGCGGTGACTTCAGCGGAACAGCGAAGGCACCGAAGACAAACGGGAAGGGCTGGAAAGCGAACATGTTTGACGCGGACTTGTTTCGTGAAACTTTTGACACCAGCCCCCTCGCAGCGGAAAGTGCAACCGAGAAGGTCGAGGTGGTCATGCAGAGGGTCACCGAAGCATGCGATGCCACAATGCCACGGAAACGTAATGTCGACTTCCGGCCGGCGGTACACTGGTGGAGCGAACAAATTGCCGGCCTCCGAAGGGAGTGTCATCGAACTCGCCGCCTAGCGCAACGAGCTCGAGGCAAACGCTCGTTCCCCGATTTGGAAGAACAGCACAGGAAGGCGCGCTTGAAGCTTAAAAAGGCTATCAAGCAGAGTAAAGCTGAAAGCTGGGGCGAACTACTCAGCGAGGTGGAAGATGCTCCCTGCGGCAGGCCGTACAAAGTAGTAATGACTCGGCTGAAAAGCCAGCCAATGCCATCGCCTGTGGACGCAGCCCTGCTGGAAAAGATTGTTTCACATCTGTTCCCTGAGCAACCCGAGGAGGACTACCAACTCGAGGAGGACGTCGATGAGGTCATCCCAGCCATTACTGAAGAAGAGCTTCTTACGGCGATTGCCAGGGTGGGCAACAATAAAGACCCCGGCATGGATGCGATACCCAACATCGCACTCAAGGCAGCGATCAAGTTGGCACCGGCAATATTCCAGGGCATGTACAATGCGTGTCTCAAGGAAGGAATCTTTCCGGACAAGTGGAAGTCGCAGAAGCTAGTGCTCCTCCCGAAAGGGAAGAAACCACCGGACGAACCTTCATCCTATTGTCCACTCTGTATGCTGGATACCGCCGGAAAGACCTTCGAGCGCATCATCCATAACAGGATTGAGAAAGTCGTGGACCCTCTACTGGCGGAAGGCCAGTTTGGCTTCAGAAAGGAGCGCTCTACTCTGGATGCCATTAACACAGTGGTGAAGCAGGCGCAGGAGTCGACTGCGGGGAAACGATGGGCAAGAGGGTCCAAGAAGTACTGCGCAGTTGTCGGTCTCAACGTCCAAAACGCTTTCAACTCGGCGATATGGAAGTGTATCATGGATGCCCTAAAAACATTAGGTGTACCATGGTACCTACGGAGAATAGTGGCGAGTTACCTATGTAATAGGTGTCTCATGTACGACACAGAGGATGGACCAAAGACGTATAGGGTGACTGGAGGAGTTCCTCAGGGCTCTGTACTTGGACCGCTTCTGTGGATCATCATGTACAATGATCTGCTGCTATTAAAATTGCCGAAAGGAGTGTCCATCGTAGCGTTCGCAGATGACGCGGCGCTGATTGTCACCGCCAAATTCCTGGAGCAAATCACCGCACTCTTCGGCGAAGCTTTCGCCAAGATAAAGGAATGGATGTCTTCTGTTGGACTGCATCTTGCAGCCCATGAAACAGAAGTACTCCTCGTATCCAGCAGGAAGGTGATGGAAACGGTGACGCTCAGGGTTGGAAACTCCGAAATCACATCCCAACCGTTCATTCGGTACCTGGGTGTGATTCTCGACGCGAGGCTAAACTTCAAAGAGCAAACCGAGCAGATCAGCAGAAAGGCCGCTGGGGTGGCTACCACACTGGCGCGACTCATGCCTAATGTTGGTGGCCCCAGACAGAAGAGGAGGAAACTGCTGTCATCAGTGACGACCTCAGTGCTCACCTATGGCATACCCATATGGGCTGATGCACTGAAAATCCAGGAGTACCGCAGGAAGGCTGCAGCAACGTATCGCGTCAGCGCCTAGAGGGTAGCCTGTGCGTTTCGCACTGTCTCCGAGGACGCTATCAACGTTATCGCGGGAATGCTGCCCATTGAGGTGTTTGCCGAGGAGCGTAGATCGATGTACCAGCAGAAGGGAGCTAGAAACCCCAGGTATGCAAGGACAGAAGTGAGAGCCACCAGTCTCAACCAGTGGCAGACGATGTGGGATGCTTCTTCCAAGGGAAGGTGGACACATCGACTAATCCCGAAGGTGGAGATATGGGTGAACCGTCTACACGGGGAGCTCAACTATTATCTCACCCAAGTGATCTCAGGACACGGCTGTTTTCGGGCTTATCTCTATAAGTTTAATTATGAAGATTCCCCGGACTGCCCTGCATGTGTAGCAGTCGAGGAGAACGCTGAACATGCATTGTTCCAATGCCCACGTTTTAGTGCCTCCCGCGCGATAGTCGAGGATCAGCTGGAGACACGCATCACCCCGGACAAACTGGTTGAGTTGATGCTGAAGTCAGCAGACGCATGGACAGCGGTATCGGCTTATGCTGCCGCAGTGATGAAGGAGTTGCGACGTGCAGAACGTGCGAGGAAGAAGACGACGCCGGAAAACCAGGCAGTCATAGATTAAATCAGCGACACGAACCCCTAAACCACTCATAACATCTAGAGTGGAACGGGGGATGTAAGGTCGTCTGACAACACTGCAGGAAGAGCTACGGCTAAGGCCTCTCCCGCGATGTAATACCTAGCGGTCGTCCCGCGGGAGAATTTGTAAGGCCACAGAGGAATGGGGGTTTTTAGCCGGTGCAAGCCCGACACACGGCAATTATTTGCTACGGTACCGAGGCATTTTCCCGCTAAACCTCTTAAAAAAAAAAAAAAAAAACACATGCACACATTTGTCTAAGTTGTTTTTTTTTAAATATATATAAACTCCTGTGAATAGTCTAGACAAAAATGCTCCGCTTACATCTATAATGTTGATAATAAATTATCAGATTTTATGGGTTTTCAAGGACCCGCGACTCTATAAAGCCCCCTCCGCCGCAGAGTCGACAGCGGGTTCCCCCTCTCGCCATCGGGTCCAGCTCTCGCCAGGAAGACATCGTCACCAAAAACTAGCCTCGCCACTCTCTAACACCACCCATTCGCCTTTCCCTCCGCCGGAACCGCGCACGCGGCTGCCGCATGCAGGATCCCACCCCATCCGCCATGCATACCCTGGCTTCTCCGCGCTCGACTCCCCCGCCCCGCTTCCGCCTGAGATCCGAGAGTTAGAACCGCTCTAGTTCCTCTACTATCGTTCATATCCATCTGTACTATCGAGCAATCGTATGTACCCGTTCGTATCGATAAGTATATCGTTTGTTCCACCGAGAAAACGGTTGTACCCATCTATACTATCGCGCAATCGTGTGTACCCGTCCGGATCGACGAGTATATCATTTGCACCATCGAGAAATCGTTTGTACCCGTTGGTATCGTCGAGTATATCGTTTGCACCAACGAAAAAACGTTTGTACCCGTCTGTACAATCGAGCAATCGTTTTTACCCGTCTTTAGTGTCAAGCAATCGTTTATACTCCAACAAAATGATGAGTATATCGTTTGTAACGCCGATAAATTGTTTGTCCTCGTCTGTACTATCGAGCAATCGCTTGTACCCGTTCGTATTGACAAGTATATCGTTTGTACCGCCGAGAATTCGTTTGTACCTGTCTGTACTAGCGAGCAATCGTTGCTACCCAGTCATATCGACAAGTATATCGTTTGGAACGCCGAGAAAACGTATGTACCCGTCTTTACTAGCGAGCAATCGTTTGTACCCATTCGTATCGACGAGTATATCGTTTGTACCACCGAGAAATCGTTTGAACCCGTTGGTATCGACGAGTATATTGTTTGTACCACCCAGGAAACGTTTGTACCCGTCTGTACTATCGAGCAATCGTTTTTACCCGGCTGTAATGACAAGCAATCGTTGGTACTCCCTCCGACTGACGAGTGTATCGTTTGAACCTCCGAGAAAACGTTTGTACCCGTCTGTACTATCGCGCAATCGTCTGTACCCGTTCGGATCGCCGAGTATATCGTTCGCGCCACCGAGAAATCGTTTGTACCCATTGGTATCGACGAGTATATAGTTTGCACCACCGCGAAAACGTTTGTACCCTTCTGTACTATCGAGCAATCGTTTTTACCCGTCTGTAATGTCAAGCAATCGTTCGTACTCCCTCGTAACGACGAGTATATCGTCTGTACCACCTATAAATCGTTTGTACCCGTTTGTACTATCGAGCAATCGTTTGTACCCATTCGTATCGACGAGTATTTCGTTTCTACCACCGAGATATCGTTTGTACCCCTTGGTATCGACGAGTATATCTCTTGCACCACCGACGAAACGTTTGTACCCGTCTGAATTAGCGAGCAATCGTTTGTACCAACTAGAAAACGGATGTACCCGTCTGCCCTATCCAGCAATCGTTTGTGCCCGTTCGTACTGATCAGTATATCGTTTATACCACCGAGAAAACGTTTGTACCCGTCTGTATTATCGAGCAATCGTTTGTACCCATTCGAATCGACGAGTATATCGTTTGTACCACCGACAAATCATTTGAACCCGTCTGTACTATCGAGCAATCGTTTGTACCCATTCGTACTGACGAGTATATCGTTTGCACCAACGAGAAAACTTTTGTACCCGGCCATACTATCGCGCAATCGTTTGTACCCGTTCGGATCGACGAGTATATCTTTTGTGCCCATTGATATCGACAAGTATATCGTTTGCACCACCCAGAAAACGTTTGCTTCCGTCTGTACTATCGAGCAATCGTTTTTACCCGTCTGTAATGTCAAGCAATCGTTTGTACTCCCTCGTACTGACGAGTATATCGTTTGTACCCCCGAGAAATCGTTTGTACCTGTTTGTACTATCGAGCAATCGTTTGTACCTGTCTGTACTAACGAGCAATCTTTTGTACCCATTTGTATCGACAAGTATTTTGTTTCTACCACCGAGATATCGTTTGTACCCGTTGGTATCGACGAGTATATCGCTTGTACCACCGACGAAACGTTTGTACCCGTCTGTATTATCGAGCAATCGTTTGTACCAACTAGAAAACGGATGTACCCGTCCGTCCTATCGAGCAATCGTTTGTGCCCGTTCGTACTGACGAGTATATCGTTTATACCACTGACAAAACGTTTGTACCCATCTGTATTATCGAGCAATCGTTTGTACCCATTCGTATCGACAAGTATATCGTTTGTACCACCGACAAATCATTTGTACCCGTCTGTACTATCGAGCAATCGTTTTTACGCGTCTGTAATGTCAAGCAATCGTTTATACTCCATCGAAATGACGAGTATATCGTTTGTACCGCCGATAAATCGTTTGTTCCCGTCTGTACTATCGAGCAATCGTTTGTACCCGTTCGTATCGACAAGCATATCGTTTGTACCGCCGAGAATTCGTTTGTACCTGTTTGTATTATCGAGCAATCGTTCCTACCCGGTCGTATCGACGAGTATATCGTTTGTACCACCGAGAAATCGTTTGTACCCGTTGGTATCGACGAGTATAGTGTTTGTACCACCGAGGAAACGTTTGTACCCGTCTGTACTATCGAGCAATCGTTTTTACCCGTCTGCAATGTCAAGCAATCTTTTGTACTCCTTTGTACTGACGAGTGTATCGTTTGTACCGCCGATAAATCGTTTGTACCCTTCTGTACTATCGAGCAATTGTTTGAACCCGTTCGCATCGACAGGTATGTTGTTTGTACGGCCGAGAAATCGTTTGTAGCTGTCTGTACTATCGAGCAATCGTTTGTATCCGGTCGTATCTAGGAGTATATCATTCGTAACACCGAGAAAACGTTTGTACCCTTCTGTACTATCGAACAATTGTTTGAACCCGTTCGCATCGACAGGTATGTCGTTTGTACGACCGACAAATCGTTTGTACCTGTCTGTACTATCGAGCAATCGTTTGTACCAGTTCGTATCGACGAGGATATCGTTTGTACCAACGAGAAAACGTTTGTACGCGTCTGTACTATCGAGGAATCGTCTGTACGCGTCTGAAATATTAAACAATCGTTTGTACCCCCTCGTACTGACGAGTATATCGTTTGTGCCACCGAAAAAACGTTTGTACCCGGCTGTACTATCGCGCAATCGTTTGTACCCGTTCGGATCGACGAGTATATCGTTTGCACCACCGAGAAATCGTTTGTACCCGTTGGTATCGACGAGTATATCGTTTGCACCACCGAGAAAACGTTTGTACCCGTTTGTACTATCGAGCACTAGTTTTTACTCGTCTCTAATGTCAAGCAATCATTTGTACTCCCTCGTACTGACGAGTATATCATTTGTACCACCGAGAAAACGTATATAACCGTCTGTACTATCGAGCAATCGTTTGTACCAGTTCTTATCAACGAGGATATCGTTTGTACCAACGAAAAAACGTTTGTACCCGACTGTAGAATCCAGCAATAGTTTTTACTCGGCTGTCATGTCAAGCAATCGTTTGTACTCCGACGTACTGACGAGTGTATCGTTTGTACCACCGAGAAACCTTTGTGTCCGTCTGCACTATCGAACAATCCTTTGTGCCAGTTAGTATCGACGAGGATATCGTTTGTATCAATGAGAAAACGTTTGTACACGTCTGTAATATCGAGCAATCGTTTGTAGCCCCTCGTACTGACGAATATATCGTTTGTACCACCGAGAAAACGTTTGAACCCATCTGTACTATCGCGCAATCGTTTGTACCCGTTTGGATCGAGGAGTATGTCGTTTGCACCAATGAGAAAACGTTTGTACGCGTCTCTACTATCGAGCAATTGTTTGTACGCGTCTGTAATATCAAACAATCGTTTGTACCCCCTCGTACTGACGAGTATATCGTTTGTGCCACCGTGAAAACGTTTGTACCCGTCTGTAGTATCGCGCCATCGTTTGTACCCGTTCGGAGCGACGAGTATATCGTTTGCACCACCGACAAATCGTTTGTACCAGTTGGTATCGACGAGTATATCGTTTGTACCAGTTGGTATCGACGAGTATATCGTTTGTACCACCTATAAATCGTTTGTACCCGTCTGTGCTATCGAGCAATCTATTGTACCCATTCGTATCGACAAGTATATCGTTTGTACCCCCGAGAAATCGTTTGTACCTGTTTGTACTATCGAGCAATCGTTTGTACCTGTCTGTACTATCGAGCAATCTTTTGTACCCATTTGTATCGACAAGTATTTCGTTTCTACCAACGAGATATCGTTTGTCCCCGTTGGTATCGACGAGTATATCGCTTGTACCACCGACGAAACGTTTGTACCCGTCTCTATTATCAAGCAATCGTTTGTACCAACTAGAAAACGGATGTACCCGTCTGCCCTATCGAGCAATCGTTTGTGCCCGTTCGTACTGACGAGTATATCGTTTATACCACTGAGAAAACGTTTGTACCCATCTGTATTATCGAGCAGTCGTTTGTACCCATTCGTATCGACAAGTATATCGGTTGGACCACCGACAAATCATTTGAACCCGTCTGTACTATCGAGCAATCGTTTGTACCCATTCGTCCTGACGAGTATATCGTTTGCACCAACGAGAAAACTTTTGTACCCGGCTATACTATCGCGCAATCGTTTGTACCCGTCGGTATCGTCGAGTATATCGTTTGCACCACCGAGAAAACGTTTGTACCCGTCTGTACTATCGAGCAATCGTTTTTACCCGTCTGTAATGTCAAGCAATCGTTTATACTCCATCGAAATGACGAGTATATCGTTTGTACCGCCCATAAATCGTTTGTTCCCGTCTGTACTATCGAGCAATCGTTTGTACCCGTTCGTATCGACAAGCATATCGTTTGTACCGCCGAGAATTCGTTTGTACCTTTCTGTACTATCGAGCAATCGTTGCTACCCGGTCGTATCGACAAGTATATCGTTTGGAACGCCGAGAAAACGTTTGTACCCGTCTGTACTATCGAGCAATCGTTTGTACCCATTCGTATCGACGAGTATATCGTTTGTACCACCGAGAAATCGTTTGTACCCGTTGGTATCGACGAGTATATTGTTTGTACCACCGAGGAAACGTTTGTACCCGTCTGTACTATCGAGCAATCGTTTTTACCCGTCTGCAATGTCAAGCAATCTTTTGTACTCCTTTGTACTGACGAGTGTATCGTTTGTACCGCCGATAAATCGTTTGTACCCTTCTGTACTATCGAGCAATTGTTTGAACCCGTTCGCATCGACAGGTATGTCGTTTGTACGACCGAGAAATCGTTTGTACCTGTCTGTACTATCGAGCAATCGTTTGTATCCGGTCGTATCTAGGAGTATATTATTCGTAACACCGAGAAAACGTTTGTACCCGTCTGTACTATCGAGCAATCGTTTGTACCAGTTCGTATCGACGAGGATATCGTTTGTACCAACGAGAAAACGTTTGTACGCGTCTGTACTATCGAGCAATCGTTTGTACGCGTCTGTAATATTAAACAATCGTTTGTACCCCCTCGTACTGACGAGTATATCGTTTGTGCCACCGAGAAAACGTTTGTACCCGGCTGTACTATCGCGCAATCGTTTGTACCCGTTCGGATCGACGAGTATATCGTTTGCACCACCAAGAAATCGTTTGTACCCGTTGGTATCGACGAGTATATCGTTTGCACCACCGAGAAAACATTTGTACCCGTTTGTACTATCGAGCACTAGTTTTTACTCGTCTCTCATGTCAAGCAATCATTTGTACTCCCTCGTACTGACGAGTATATCGTTTGTACCACCGAGAAAACGTATATAACCGTCTGTACTATCGAGCAATCGTTTGTACCAGTTCTTATCGACGATGATATCGTTTGTACCAACGAAAAAACGTTTGTACCCGACTGTAGAATCCAGCAATAGTTTTTACTCGGCTGTCATGTCAAGCAATCGTTTGTACTCCGACGCACTGACGAGTATATCGTTTGTACCACCGAGAAAACTTTCTGTCTGTCTGCACTATCGAACAATCCTTTGTACCAGTTAGTATCGACGCGGATATCGTTTGTATCAATGAGAAAACGTTTGTACACGTCTGTAATATCGAGCAATCGTTTGTACCCCCTCGTACTGACGAATATATCGTTTGTACCACCGAGAAAATGTTTGAACCCATCTGTACTATCGCGCAATCGTTTGTACCCGTTTGGATCGAGGAGTATGTCGTTTGCACCACCGAGGAACCGTTTGTACCCGTTGGTATCGACGAGTATATCGTTTGCACCACCGAGAAAACGTTTGTACCCTTCTGTACTATCGAGCAATCGTTTTTACCCGTCTGTAATGTCAAGTAATCATTCGTTCTCCCTCCCAATTACGAGTATATCGTTTGTACCGCCGATAAATCCATTGTATCCGTCTGTACTATGGAGCAATCATTTGTACCCGTTCGTATCGATAAGTATATCATTTGTACCACCGAGAAATCGTTTGTACCTGTGTAACCTATCGAGCAATCGTTTGTTCCCGGTCGTATCGACGAGTATATCCTTTGTAACGCCGAGAAAACGTTTGTACCCGTCTGTACTATCGAGCAATCGTTTGTACCCATTCGTAGCAGCGAGTATATCGTTTGTACTACCGAGAAATCATTTCTACCCGTGGTATCGACGCGTATATCATTTGTACCACCGAGGAAACGGTTGTACCCGTCTGTACTATCGAGCGTTCGTTTTTACCCATCTGTAATGTTATAACGATTATATTTTATTACAAATTTACTGGTTCGAATACAACAATATTTTTTAATTTTATTTTAATTTCAACATTACTGTGTTTTTATTAACGATTCAAAATATATCCATTTGTGTCATTGTTGACGGCCGATCAGTTGACAATTCGATATTAGGATTCTGTACGTACGTTGTTTTTCTTGGGGAGTGCGCTAAGAGATCGAGAGAGGTGACGAAACGTTGATTCGATCTTTTCCTGGACGACGTCTGGTGTAATCCACGCGGACGTTTCTTACGTTGTTTCTCCGCCGATCTCTCTGTTACAGGCGACGAGTGGGCTCTCCTTTGGTACCGATGGGTACGTTTTTTCCGGCGCCAGGTGTGGGTGCCTTCGCACTTGTTGGAAGAGAACTGCGTACCATTGTCAGATAACATTTTCGTGGGTTTTCCCATACGCGGCACATACCTTTCTAAAATCGCTTTGAGCGCCGATTGCGTGGTAGCGTTCCGCAAAGGATACAAACATACGTACTTAGAAAAAAATGTCGAGCGCGACCAATATGTACTGGACCCCCCGCAGGATGGCGGCAATGGCCCATAAAAATCTATTGCTACTCGATCACCTGGCTTACTTGCTCCTACCTGATGAAAACGTCCTTGCGTTGCCAAATTCTTTGGCTTAACCCTCTGACACAATTCGCATTGTTTTACATACCCCTTTATCTCTGAGGCCATGCTTGGCCAATAGTACCTATTTTGTATATGTTTAATAGTCTTATAGACCCCGGCGTGTCCGACCTTATGATGTTCGTTTTCAATTATTCGTTCCGAAAGTTGCCTCGGCACCACTCTTTGCCAACTTCCTCGAGCCGCATCCTTACGAAACAGCACGTCTTCATGCACAACATGATATTTAGCGCCGATTTTTCCTTTCATTTTTTCGAAAATTCTTTGGATTCGCGGATCTTCCTTTTGGAGGACTGACAGCCTTCCCAACTCGCTATCATAATTAACATCGCTTTTGATCGTTTCCACAGCTACTAATATATCATGTCGGTCAGAGATTTCTGGGAGCGCGGTATACGACCCAATGCTCGCTATTAATAATTTGTCCAGGTTTTCCGCGAGAAATTGCCATTCCGGGTCACGACTAAAAAAATCGGATACAATATTATCCTTTTCCTTGCAATAACTAACCTTAAAGTCGTACTGTTGCAACAATAATACCCATCTCTGTAATCTAAGACTCTGAAACTGTGACGTATGTAACAATGTGAGACCCTTGTGGTCTGTTAATATCTCAAATTTCGTGCCCAATAAATACGTTCTAAATTTCATGACCGAATAAACAATAGCTAGCAACTCTTTCTCGGTTGTTGTATATCGTTGTTCTGCATCAGTGAGGCAACGGCTGACCAACGAAACTATCTACGAATGATTCTGCGCATCTGTCTGGTATAGCACACCGCTTATTCTATTGTCACACCTATCAGTTTGCAACTTGTATGTTGAACCCGGAATCACGTGACTCAACGCTACACAGTTCGCAAAACTGTGCTTTAACTCCTGAAAAGCTTTGGCATGACTGTCCTTCCACTCCCAGATCGCATTTTTTCGCAATAGTTCGCAAAAGGGTTCTACAAGGCTGGCATACTTTACACTGAATTGTCTATAGAAATTACATATCCCCAGGAATTGTTGTAGCTGTCTTTTCTGAGTCGGTGCTTCGAAATTGGTTATTTTTTCAATCTTGCCTGGGTCGGGTACAATACCTTCAGTTGAAATGACAAAACCCAAGAACTGAATTGACGTGCTGCAAAACATCGACTTTTCAACGCGCAATGTAAAATTATATTTTAGTAATCTGCCAAATATCATGTCCAAATGGCTAAGGTGCTCATCGAACCCTTTGGATGATATCAGTAGATCATCGATATAGCACGTGAGGAAATCGTCAAATTCATGTCCAAACGCAAGATTCAACGCTCGAATAAAACCGCTCCCGGCTGTCTTGATACCGAATGGAACTCGAAAAAATTGGAATAGAGACGTATCGTATAAAAATGCAGTATAAGGTCTTGATTCTCGCGCTAACGGGATTTGCCAATATCCGTGAGCGAGGTCTACCGATGACATTAATTTCACCCCGTGAAACCGTTGCAATAGTTCGCTAATCTTGGGTGGTGATTCGTTATCTGATTCTATTACATTATTCAAAGCACGTGCATCCAAACATAACCGAACACCTCCGTCCTTTTTCTTCACGACGTGTAGCGGGTTGAAATAATGACTTACGGATCGTTCTATAATTCCCACAGCCAACATCTCGCGTATTTCCCTGCCTACCGATTCTCGAATCGCCAAAGGCACCGGATAAGATCATTTCACGAATGGCTTGTGCTCTATTAATCGTAATTTGTGAGTATATACATTAGTCCCCTCGGTTTTCTCGATGAACAATTTTTTATATTTACGTAACATTCGAATAATCTGGTCTCTTTGTTCCGAATCTAATCCCTTTAGCTTACGCGCGACCTCCTGCAGGCCATCGTGGAAGCTTTGATGACACTCGTCTATCCCGATATTGCGCAATTCATATACCATGTCATCCCGCGTTTTTCGGGATATGCCCTTCGTTTCATCCCGTTCACATATCCACGAATTATCATCGTTATCTTCCCAACTAAACTCATGAGTAGCGTTCTCGTTTTTCTCTTTATTGCTTGCGCAATTAAATTTTTTATCACTTTCTGGTTCTTCCTTATCCTCATAACGAATCATAGTCGATTCATCACTTTCGGCAAGCAAAGATGTCTTCGACATCTGCACATGACCGTTATTGGAAAACTCTGGGTTCTGTTTCTCAGACGTAAAGAAAGAATCGACGTTATTTTTTGTGCTCGGGTTTTTTATCGCCAACATTTGCTCATTGTGACAATTTATAGACGGTTCATCCGCCTTGAAATTCAAGACTTTCTCCGACATCTGCGCATGATCATCACAAGACAAAATTTGATTATTCTTCGACTGGGATTGAACGGACAAAACATAAACATAGACTGCGCGATTCGTTCTGACAGTGACCACCCTCCCAGACGGCTCACAGTGGAAAGAGACTAGATTTTTCGGGACTCCGATCCCTTTAATTGATATTTCGAGCATGCGATAGTCTAATACAGCTTCGTTTTTTATGAGCCAGTCATGACCAAAAATTATTTGTTCACATAACTTTGGGACAACTAAAAATGCTGTTTGGCACACGACATCCCCAACCTTCACATCAATCAAGATTTGTCGGATTATGTGTGTTGCCCTTGCCCCGATTGCCGTTACGACGTAAACGTTAACTACGGGCAATTCACAAATATTATAAACAGCTGATAATTCTTTCCAGAAACCCTCCGATACACAAGTGATTTGACTCCCGGTATCAATCAACGCAGACACTTGAAAATCACATACTACTGTTTTTATCGTCAAACATTTCGCCGTTGTATTATCCATCGTATTTATCTCCGGAGGATTAACGTCGTTCGCGAGGTCCTGACAAAAGTCATAAATTACGCGACACTCTATTGGACCCGTTTTTAGAGCGTCGTATACTGGTTTAAATTATTATTGTTGACGTTCCTATCTGTATCGTTCGAGTTTTTGCCCATTGCGAGATTCGGCGGGGGAAAGCGTGTATCGGGAAGATTATAAGTCGGATTATTTGTCCTCGGCATTTGTGGGCCTTGATAGTGATTCTGACCACATCCTCGTGTATACGGTGTATACGCGTTCCAGTCGTATTCACTGTATTTTCCTCAGATGTGAATTGTCTGCTGGGTATTTATTGCTTTCCCATCCGTAATTTATTCTTTCTGGCTCACGTTCCCTCGATACGCCATCCAATCGAGACAGCGCTTGCGCTACCGACACTACGTTATATTCTACAGGCGCTAACGTCTCGCGTACGCGATTCGGAAATTGCTGCACGATCGAGAAAATTATTTCATACGAGGTGAGCTCGGGCTCAAAATGTTTTGCGGCTCGCAGTTGTTTGTAAAAATATTCTTGCATATTTCCGTCACCGAATCGATAACGTCGAGAGAGCCATTGATTTTTCAATTTCACGCGAATCGGGATGGAATAGAATTCGCTCAAGAATGCCTCTCAGAATGCGCGATAATTCCTAAACATTTGTGTACCCGAATTCATGCATATTTTTGCCCGTCCCTCTAATAAATTTTCTGTGACAATGATTTTATGCTCTTCTTTGACATTTTTGAAATGAAAATATTTTTCTAAGTCCGTTAAAAATTCATTTGGATTATTGCTATTTTCATCACTGAATTTAGGCGGTTTAACGTCTAATTGTAGGTATTGCAAATGATTTATTACCCCGCTTACAACACGATCTTCAGTATCCCCGTGATCCCGCATTGTTCCTCGTCGAGATGTTTTTTCTCTCGCATGGCCAGCTGGTGGGATTGCGTCGCGTGCAGCTTCAATTTCGGCACGCATTTCTTCGAGTTTTCGCTGTTCTTCTTTCAGACGTGCCCATTCCAATTGAAGTCTTGATTCTCCCTCGACAATATCCTCGTCATTATTGTCCATGTTTGGCTCAAAATTCTTCGACGGTTTTGCTCTTGTTTGTGGTGGGCGAGCGACGGCCATAAGTATATCGAATATAAAAACAATGTTAAAAGGGGGTAGCCGGTTAAGGGGGGTCTGACGGCCCCCACCGAGTTTGATCGAATCGACCCAAAAACCTGAAAGAGGGCTGAAAAACAAAATTTTAGAGATATTTTTTAACCCCCTAAACCCTTATGAAAACACCATAATCGCAAAAAATGCGTTTTTTTTATGTTTAATTTTTTTTCGAGCTTTCAAATGCATTTTAAAGCGGTTTTAACACAACCAAAATTTTGTTGCAGATGTGTAGACATGCCCTGAATTTTTCCAGATTTTTTCGTAAAGTTAAATCATGTGCAACATAATTTTAATGGCATAAAAACCGTAAAAAATCGTCATTTTTTGTATTTAATGCTATGGTTTTTATTGACGTATTAATGGTAAAAAATCGTGCACCATAGCATAGAAAGCTACTATCTTCCTCTACAAAATGACGCTAATTGGGCTCAATTCGGTCGTCTCTAGCGTCCGAAAATCAAACTTGAATAAATTCCGTTTTTATAATTTGAGCATTTTCAGTTACGAAAATGACACAAAATCATATTTTTCAATTATTTTACTTAATAAAAGTACATTTTGGGGTTTCTGAGGTCGCCGATTACAAATTTGATGTCAAACAGCTAACAAAAAAAAAAAATTACACATGTCATCAAATGAAAATGGTATTTGCTATTTCGGTTTTTTCAATAATTAAAAGTCATTGTATTTTAAAAAATCTATTTATTTATAATAATATTACATACATTCATCTAATATATACATTAAACAGACACAAGTAATACATACATTGCAACATGATTGTTATGTTGTTAATCTTCGTCACTGTGTTCTTCAATAACAGGTTCGACATTATCAACGTGAAATAGATTCGTTAGAATTTGAGCTGGGCGGATGATTTTGGACAAATACCGTGCATGACTTAAAAAGTAAATGATTGTTGCAACGTGGGCACAGCAACCAACAGTTCTTAGCCCATTTGCACAATCACATACGTAGTTTTTTATACCGTTATATCCAATACTGTTAGGGTCGTACTGAACGTAACATCTGTATACTTTCTTGTTTATATGTCTTGATTTAACTTCACATTTCAAAATGGTATCGTCCTCAAACAAGTATTGCATATTCAAAAGTCCTTCTTCGGTATACATTTCAGCTAAGTATGAAACAGTTTGCGATAACTGGTACGAGCCAGTGAAAAGGATCTTCAAATCTTGCTCTGTCATTTCCGGAAAGTCTAATACGTCATTTGATGTTAACGGTTTGAAGATCCTTTTCTTCCTATTCCAGTTTTGTTCTTCCACAACTTTCGCTAAAGAATTGTCAACGTCTTTTCTTTTCAACATTTGCTCGGCAATTTGATCTTGTAAATCGGTATCGCAATTCAGTCTTTTTCCAAACTCATTAACCAAAAAATTCGCTACTTTGCAATAAAGCATCGCTGAATCCAACATGTTGTTGTTAAACTGATTATGCAAGAGTTTGAATTTACTACCGATTATACCGTGGACAGCCTCTACCACCCACCTCAATTTCGTAACAAATCGACTTTCGTTTGCTTCATTTGTTGGAAGTTGCTTTCTTTTGCCTTTCAACGCTGGCATCAACACAACGAACCCTTGAGATTCTAACCAATCTTTGACGTCTCTGAACCCCCTGTCAAGTATAAAAACATCCCCTTTTTTGAGGATTGATCTCAAGCCGTTCGGATCACTTAGTACATGTTGTAAGATTTTCGCATCATTCACAATTGCTTCGTACGGTCCGTAAACATCTATTACATATCCATCTGTGGCACAAACTGTGAAGGGTTTACAGAGTGGACACTTTTTCTGACCAGAGAAAGATTTTTTTTGGTAACAATTATTACTACTTTTTTGGTGTCGAAGGTATGAACCATCAGCAATCAAGAGCAGGCGATCTTCAAATCCGTGTAATTTTTTTACGTAAGGCGACGTGTGATTAGCAATTAAATCTTCGCGAGAACATGCCCGAGCTCCGAAACGAAGTGGAAAAACGTCTTTCGCGAATGAATCCAAAACCGATTTGCAATAAGCAGATACTAGTTGTTCAGATTTGATATCGAAAATTGACGCAGTGATTGTGTTGGAATTTCCAGTTCTTAATTTAAAAAGGAATATTAAAAGAGCTTGATTAATACTGCGATTTTGAGAATTTCGCAAAGTGACCAACATGTTTTTTAGAGTCTTGATTTCTGCAACTGTGTATCCAGTTAGCGATTTTATGCGCTCTGCCGATAAATTGTAATCATCTACTCTGTCTAAAATACTGTTGTCGCATTTTTTGGACAGTGCATCCAAAAATAATGCCAACTCTTGAGAACTGATAGTACAAGTATTCGAAAATATTTTCAAGTTTGAAATTTCGTCAACGTACATACGTTCACTGATAAGATGTACAGGACAACAGCGATTGCCTTTTGGAATGAAAATTCGTGAACTTATAAATACCTGTAACCTCGCTTTAAACGGAACAACCGGAGATGTCGTAATTGGAGTAAGACATACGCAACAACATTTGTGAGTCGCGGTAACTCTGTTGAAAGGCATCTCGATCATTTCATAGTCCGGTTCTCTTGGACGAAGAACGTAAGGAGGGTCCTTAGAAGATTGTGATGACTGTCCTGTGGAAGATCCAGACTCCGACCGTGACAATTGTTGCGAAGACTGTTCCGAAGATTGTTCTGTGTCATCTGATACTGTCAAATTGGAGAGTGTTGATGAATGTCTCTCTACAGGATCGACAGAATTTTGTTCGCGATCAACATCTGGCAGAGGATTTTCCTCGGGATTGACGTTTGGCAGAGGATTTTCTTCGGGATTAAAATCCAACTAAAGATTTTCTTCAGGATCAGAATCACTGCTCGTCGATGGTGAAACCGTTCGGGATTTAGCGATTGCGGAACGACACAGATGACATAAAACGTCACCGTTCTCTACTCGTTTACCTAGTAGTTTAGTATATAAGTGTACGTCATCATCTGAAGAAATGGACTTCTGTTTTCCGGTATCATAACGCAACAATCTGTTGCATCTTATGCACCTTTCACCAGCCGTACATTTTCGTTTTTTTCGGTGGCATCGCACAGTTTTTCCTAAAGAAAAAAAAAGAACATTGTTATTTTTTTTATTATGATTAACAAATTATTTTTTTTTTTTTTGAAAAAAATGAAAAAAGTAACTGAAACCCGGAATAAAAAAAAACCATAATTAAAAAAACAAATAGAACAAAAGTAACGAAAATCGAAAGTACATTAAAAATTGTAAATCAAAACAAAAAAAATGTTGAAAACATCGGTAAACAAAACAGAAATAAATTATTGTATTCCAAATCATTTTTTTATTGAAATATCGTTTCGTCTTAGTTTTGTTTTTTTTTTTTGCTTTTTTTTAATTCTTTTCATGTGAGTGAACTAAACAACAACTTGAAGTTGACGGCCACCTTCTGTACGATTTCAAGTCGACTATCAGGCAAACGATTGTAGATTGAGGTTATGATTATAAATCAATTTTTATGTTGATTGATATTTAAATTGATATTCAAACTCACCTTAGAATACTGCTTCAATCACTTCGTGTTGAGATAGGCAGGTTAAACGATAAATTAAAAAAACGCTGTTAACAAAACAAATAGATTTGTTTAACGGAGCAGAGCGCGTCGCATGACGTGTGTACTGGACGGCGGCTGAACACAGAGAGAAAGAGAGACCGCGTGGAGCGGGGTTCTCGATGCGTCAGTGCGTAGTGGGCATGCGCAGTACCGTGCGGAGGGGCATACGAGCCTAAGGCCCACGTGGGTACGGTGGCCTTAGGCACTCGGGTACGTGGCTTAATAAGGTACAAGTTGGGATTTTCTCCGCCAGGTGACAGTTTAGTCGGGGAATTCCAAATTTTTTTTCTGAATAATACGTAATTTTTTGTTTGTTAATATAACTATTGACAGCTGTTACGATTAAAAATTCGTGTATAAGAATGAATTTATAATCAGCGACCTAAAAAATCCTTATTAATATCGTTCCCATAGCTTTTTTAAAACATTTCAAAAATTAAAATATTTTTTCTTCGTTTTGACAGCTGTCATGTGACAAAACTAATTTTTGACATCAAATTTGTAATCGGCGACCTCAGAAACCCCAAAATGTACTTTTATTAAAAAAAATAATTGAAAAATATGATTTTGTGTCATTTTCGTAACTGAAAATGCTCAAATTATAAAAACGGAATTTATTCAAGTTTGATTTTCGGACGCTAGAGACGACCGAATTGAGCCCAATTAGCGTCATTTTGTAGAGGAAGATAGTAGCTTTCTATGCTATGGTGCACGATTTTTTACCATTAATACGTCAATAAAAACCATAGCATTAAATACAAAAAATGACGATTTTTTACGGTTTTTTTGCCATTAAAATTATGTTGCACATGATTTAACTTTACGAAAAAATCTGGAAAAATTCAGGGCATGTCTACACATCTGAAACAAAATTTTGGTTGTGTTAAAACCGCTTTAAAATGCATTTGAAAGCTCAAAAAAAAATTAAACATCAAAAAAACGCATTTTTTGCGATTATGGTGTTTTCATAAGGGTTTAGGGGGTTAAAAAATATCTCTAAAATTTTGTTTTTCAGCCCTCTTTCAGGTTTTTGGGTCGATTCGATCAAACTCGGTGGGGGCCGTCAGACCCCCCTTAACCGGCTACCCCCTTTATAATTTAGAGTCCGTGACGACCGTGGTCGTGCCTCTAGTTGGGCGCCATTTGTAACGATTATATTTTATTACAAATTTACAGGTTCGAATACAACAATACTTTTTAATTTTATTTTAATTTCAACATTACTATGTTTTTATTGACGATTCAAAATATATACAGTTGCGTCATCGTTGACGACCGATCAGTTGACAGTTCGATATTAGGATTCTGTACGTACGTTGTTTTCTTGGGGAGTGCGCTAACAGATCGAGAGAGGTGACGAAACGTTGATGCGATCTTTTCCTGGACGACGTCTGGTGTAATCCACGCGGACGTTTCTTTCGTTGGTTCTCCGCCGATCTTTCTGTTACAGGCGACGAGTGGGCTCTCCTTTGGTACCGATGGGTACGATTTTTCCGGGGCCAGGTGTGCGTGCCTTCGCACCCCCACGTGGTTTACACCGCCGGTATATTTTTAATGCTTGAAGCCCACTTCCCTTATGGCTTGATGAAGGCCGTAATTTTCTAATCGGAGCCGATTGATAAGAATTCGCGTTACTCGGGAGACCACCTCCCCGACACCTCTTCTCTTTACTCTCCTTGGATCTCGATTACTCAATTTTCGTTTCGCACGCTCTCTCTCGAACTCATGCCCATGCTCTCACTCTGTCTCCCTCCATATTTACTTCCTCTTCACGGGAACAACATACATTGACACGTTACAATGTCAAGCAATCGTTTGTACACCCTTGTACTGAGGAGTATATCGTTTGTACCCCCTATAAATCGTTTGTACCCGTCTGTACTATCGAGCAATCGTTTGTACCCGTTCGTATCGATAAGTATATCGTTTGTACAACCGAGAAATCGTTTGTACCTATGTGTACTATCGAGCAATCGTTTGTACCCATTCGTATCGACGAGTATTTCGTTTCAGCCACCGAGATATCGTTTGTACCCGTTGGTATCGACGAGTATATCGCTTGTACCACCGACGAAACGTTTGTACCCGTCTGTATTATCGAGCAATCGTTTGTAACCATTCGTACTGACAAGTATATGGTTTGTACCAACTTGAAAACGCTTGTGCATGTCTGTACTATTGAGCAATCGTTTGTACCAACTAGAAAAAGTAACTACCCGTCTGCACTATCGAGCAATCGTTTGTGCCCGTTCGTACTGACGAGTATATCGTTTATACCACCGAGAAAACGTTTGTACCCATCTGTATTATGGAACAATCGTTTGTACCCATTCGTATCGACGAGTATGTCGATTGTACCACCGACAAATCATTTGAACCCGTCTGTACTATCGAGCAATCGTTTGTACCAATTCGTACTGACGAGTATATCGTTTGCACCAACGAGAAAACTTTTGTACCCGGCTATACTATCGCGCAATCGTTTGTACCCGTTCGGATGGATGAGTATATCTTTTGTGCCCGTTGATATCGGCGAGTATATCGTTTGCACCACACAGAAAACGTTTGTACCCGTCTGTACTATCGAGCAATCGTTTTTACCCGTCTGTACTATCGAGCAATCGTTTTTACCCGTCTGTAATGTCAAGCAATCGTTTGTACTCCCTCGTACTGGCGAATATATCATTTGTACCACCGAGAAAACGTTTGTACCCGTCTGTACTATCGAGCAATCTTTTGTACCAGTCCGTATCGACGAGGATATCGTTTGTACCAACGAGAAAGCGTTTGTACGCGTCTGTACTATCGTTTGTACAACCGAGAAATCGTTTGTACCTGTCTGTAATATCGAGCAATCGTTTGTACCCATTCGTATCGACGAGTATTTCGTTTCTGCCACCGACAAATCATTTGAACCCGTCTGTACTATCGAGCAATCGGTTGTACCCATTGGTATCGACGAGTATTTCGTATGTACCACCGTGAAAACGTTTGTACGCGTCTGTACTATAGAGAAGACGTTTGTACCCATTCGTACTAACGGGTATATCGTTTGTACCAACGAGAAAACGTTTTTACCCGGCCGTACTATCGAGCAATCGTTTTCACCCGTCTATACTATCGAGCAATGGTTTGTACCCATTCGTACTGACGAGTATATCGGTTGTACCAACGAGAAAACTTTTGTACCCGTCTATACTATCGCGCAGTTGTTTGTACCCGTTCGGATCGACGAGTATATCTTTTGTGCCCGTTGATTTCGACGAGTATATCGTTTGCATCACCCAGAAAACGTTTGTACCCGTCTGTACTATCGAGCAATCGTTTTTACCCGTCTGTAATGTCAAGCAATCGTTTGTACTCCCTCGTACTGACGAGTATATCGTTAGTACCACCGAGAAAACGTATGTAACCGTCTGTACTATCGAGTAATCGTTTGTACCAGTTCGTAGCGACGAGGATATCGATTGTAACAACGAAAAAACGTTTGTACCCGACTGTACAATCCAGCAATCGTTTGTACTCCGACGTACTGACGAGTATATCGTTTGTACCACCGAGAAAACTTTGTATCCGTCTGTAGTATCGAACAATCATTTGTACCAGTTGGTATCGACGAGGATATCGTTTGTACCAACGAGAAAACGTTTGTACACGTCTGTAATATCGAGAAATCGTTTGTACCCCCTCGTACTGACGAATATATCGTTTGTACAACCGAGAAAACGTTTGATCCCATCCGTACTATCGCGCAATCGTTTGTACCCGTCCGGATCGACGAGTATGTCGTTTGCACCACCGAGAAATCGTTTGTACCCGTTGGTATCGACGAGTGTATTGTTTGCACCACCGAGAAAACGTTTGTACCCTTCTGTACTATCGAGCAATCGTTTTTACCCGTCTGTAATGTCAAGCAATCATTCGTTCTCCCTCGTAATGACGAGTATATCGATTGTACCGCCGATAAATCGAGTGTATCCGTCTGTACTATGGAGCAATCGTTTGTACCGGTTCGTATCGATAAGTATATCGTTTGTACCACCGAGAAATCGTTTGTACCTGTGTGACCTATCGAGCAATCGTTTGTACCCTGTCGTATCGACGAGTATATCGTTTATAACGCTGAGAAAACGTGTGTACCCGTCTGTACTATCGACCAATCGTTTGTACCCATTCGTAGCAGCAAGTATATCGTTTGAACCACCGAAAAATCGTTTCTACTCGTGGTATTGACGAGTATATCATTTGTACCACCGAGAAAACCGTTGAACCCATCTGTACTATCGAGCGTTCGTTTTTACCAATCTGTAATGTCAAGCAACCGTTTGTACTCCCTTGTACTGAGGAGTATATCATTTGTACCATCTATAAATCGTTTGTACCCGTCTGTACTATCGAGCAATCGTTTGTACCCATCCGTATCGACGAGTATTTCGTTTCTACCACTGAGATATGGTTTGTACCCGTTGGTATCGACGAGTATATTGCTTGTACCACCCACGAAACGTTTGCCCCCTTCTGTATTATCGAGCAATCGTTTGTACCCATTCGTACTGAAAAGTATATGGTTTGTACCAACTAGAAAACGCTTGTGCACGTCTGTACTATCGAGCAATCGTTTGTACCAACTAGAAAACGTAAGTCGTCGTCTGCACTATCGAGCAATCAT